>CM046435.1:48908498-48965998 GCA_025506505.1 Flaveria sonorensis
TTTTTATGGTCCGAGTGTTATCTTTCTGTTATATTCTTCTACTGGTTATGAGGACTCAGAAAACAAACTATTTAAATCTTACTATCTGCATATTTGTTCTTATCAGTTGTATACTATGTCTATATAATATTCATATGATGCCTACTAGTAATACTTACAGGAGGCAGCTCCAAAAGTACTGGAGGCTGATGTGGAGTTATCTCGCCATCGTATATCAGTATTTCTTACACATACTGCATACGAGTGCTCCAAGAATCTGGCAAGGTTTATTGTCTGAACCTACCGTCATTGTCAATTCATTTTGACATATTTGAATTGCATTATGGTTGTTGAGTATTCAACTTTTGTGTTCTGCAGGGGTTGCATTGGATGTCGCCCTACCAGTTAAGCAGGCTTCCACATTCTGTATGAACAGGTAACACTGCATGAAATATTTATACTTCCTACACAGGACATAACTTTTTAAGTTATATCTACTATTTAGAAGTAAACGTTTCGTGCATATTTAAATCCTGGTGTTGCCAATGCTCTATAAAACATATTTTTTATATATGCTTATAGATTGTGTTTCCATCATAATTCTACTCTATATCATTATCTATATTGTTTTAATGTGATACTTGCTAGTATCTAGGTATTATACGGTTTATTTGCACTCCTTCCAATGCTCCGTTTGCATTGTTGGTTCACTAAGTAATTCAAAAAACCTAAACACAATTTTTGTCCCATTTGTTCCCAAAATTACTAACAACCTTTCTTCGATGAGTCAAGTTCCTAAACAAAAAATTGTAATGTAACAATTTTTCCTACTCCCTTTGTTTTCAGAAATAGTCCTATACTTGTTGATTGGCACCGGCCTCTAACATTTATAACATTGTCTTTACAATATGTTCTTCTTATTGCGCTCTACAGCAAACATATGTGATTCTAGTATCAGGGGCGGTTAGACCATCCCTCTATAGTGGTTTCGAGGCAAACGAACCAAATTTTCCTGTTCATTTGATTTTTCTTGCTAGTCTTGCCAATAGTGTCTAGTAGAGTTAGTACTTACTTTGAGTTTTAGTATTCTTATGTGTGGGATCCATACTCTACTAAATGTCCTTTGGATTATCAGTTTTTTACCACCTTTATTGAATATATTTTTTTGGTACTAGGGTTTACCTACCCAAATCTTGTAGCATAGTTAGTTCAATTTCTCGTTAGTTTCACATGTCAGAATTAGTTCAACATATTTGTCAAAACCTTGTTAATGCGGAAGAGTAACATATTTGAAAACATATGACACACAACTTACATATGTATATGCACCTTAACAAAACGGGGTGTCTAATCTCATCATGCGTTATTTATTGGATGTTATTCGCATAATCATGTTTTTTTTAATTGTCCCTCATCGATTTTGGTTGACGTTGTCCTTGTTAGTTATTATAATTAGAGTAGGTTCCAGCAGAAGCAATCAAACACACACAATCACACAAAAGAAAAGAAGTAGACAAGAGAGAATTACAGTGGTTTGGTCAAGGTGACCTATGTCCACTCTGCAACTAGGGTTTATATTATTATTGTGCTCAAGAATACAATTACGTCATGGGTTTGTTTATAATGCTAGATTAGGGTTAGTTATTAAGGCAACTCTTAGGCTCCAAAAAAAATAACGTAGCCTAGGGCCGGCTGCCTGCTGTTTATTTTACCAAAACAGGCCCAGGCCTGAACCCAGCTTGGCCAACCAAAGTCTTCACAATCCAACACTCCTTACTATTGCTATCAAATAAACCATATGCCCTTACGTGTCCTTGGTGGTTAAACCCTGTTTTGCCGTCCTATTCCCTAATAGAACTCCCTTTCCACACGCAATCAAAATTTTTGGGCGGTAGCAAATGTCCATGATCATGTTTTAGGTGTGACTAAACTTGAACCTCGAGCCATTCGCTATGTCTTTCTTGGTTATTCACACTTCTAGAAAGGGTATATAATATAAGTGCTACATTCTTTCTATTCATCATTGCTCTATGAGTGCTGATGTCACCTGTCATTGTGTTATGTCTTTGCTTTCTTGAGTCTTCCACTATGGTTTTTTATACTTGAGTCTCACTCCATTCCCCTATCCCTGTGTCTTTGTTTCCTTCTTTTGTAGTCCTGCCGACTGAGGTACGCCATTAACTTTAATATAAATTATAAGCTTGACGACACAAGGATAATACAATAGGGACACATAATTCACAGCCGGATAATGACAGTAGTAGTTGTCCTTAGTTCCACTTTCTATGACTAAGCGTGATATAGTTTTGCCATGCACTTGCATTGGATGCACATGTTTATGATATATACCTGATTTTTTTGCACGGGACCAGGGCATCTCACCAAATACCCTATTTAGTATTATGTTGCCTTATCTCTTACCTGACTCTCATGCATATACTACTACTCTCGATTCCTACCTAATTCATAGGGATGTGATGACCGCTCTCTTGCTCACCTAGGATGACATAGGATATGGAAGAGGAGATAGAGGATGACACGAGATATGCAAGACGAGATAGAGGCTCTCCTAGCAATCATAAATGGGATCTTGAGATGCTTCCTCATGGAAAGCGTGTTATTGGTTGTCATTAACCTGAAAGTTCTTTGTGTTAGGATCAAACCGCGCACAAACACACAAGCAGAAACACGTGAAAGAAAATAATAACAAAGATGAACACGTGAGATTTAACCTGGTTCGGTCGATGTGACCTACGTCCACGGGTTGCAACCAGGATATTCTTTTATTGCTTTCTGCCTCACTCGTGAGGAATTACAAGTACAATGATACAATATAAATAGAGAGAATTAGGGTTTACAACTTAATCCCCAAGAAAACCTTAATGGGCTAAAATTAAATAAAAACGGGCCAGGTCTTTAATTTAATTAATCCGCCACTGAGTTGTCTTTAACCCGAGCCCAGATCAAGACTCCACAAACCCAACACTTTGCATCCCCTGAAATCTCAACTAGTTTCTAAGGGTATTCTCAAGCTTATGTTATTGATTATGTTGAGACCTTCCCTCCGGTTAAAATGTCATCTGGGCACATTTGTATTGCTCTCGTTGCTATTAAATCTTTGCCGATAGAACACCTCTCTTAATGGTGTTCTTGAGGAGGGGGTTTATATGGAGCATCCACCTGATTTTATAATCGAGGAGGAGCTATTGAAAGTGTGGAGACTACGTCATTTCTTGTATGGCCTAAAGCCGTCTCCTAGAGCATGGTTTGGTTTGTTGTCTAGTGTTACGAAAGTTTTGGATGATTCGTAGTTCATATGATCACTCAGCATTCTTCGGATGTTGTTAAGGCCGAAGGATTATTGTAGTTGTTTATTTTGATGGTATCATAACTACATGGGATGACTAGGATAAGATTACCTAGCTCATTTAGTTTCTTCAGTCTCAGTTACAGATTAGCAACTTAGGTCGATTTTGATACTTCCTTGGCATAGAGGTATCTGGTTCTCCATAAGGAATACTTCTCTCTCAGTGGAAGTATGCCTTGGTATGTCGACTGAGTATGAATAACAAACAAACAAACATACCTAGTATGGATTGAGTTAATATAAATGGGCTTAACTACTTGACATGGAGTGATAAGATGATTGGTTGGGAAGCGTGGTGGAGGATCAATCAAGAGCCTGATGGAGGCATGGAGTAATAAGATGATTGGTTGGGAAGCCTAACTACTTGACAACTACACGCCTAGATATTTCATTTATTGTTAGTATCCTGAGTTGAGTGAATTCATGACCACACCATATACAGGATACTAGGATGTCGTTCTTTAGGTATTGAGGCATATCAAGACCATACTAGCTCTAGCGATTTCAAGTAGCTATTGTGCCGGTGCATTGATCGAGGCGGAAGATGGATATATGTTAAGATTAGGCAAGATATGATGTTTCACCAAGTTCTACTACTGTGTATTATGCGTTTGTCAGAGGAAATGTTATGTCCTAAAAGAGGAAGCGTAAAAAGCTACACATAGTATCTAGATCGAGTGTCGAGTCAGAGTATAAAGCCATGGAAAATGTCACATAAGAGGTGATATGGATTCATCATCTTCTCAAAGAACTCATGCTTGTTTCTAACGCCTTAATGCGGTTATACTGTGATCTCCAATCACCATACATATAGCCAAGAATCAAGTATTTCATGATAGGATGAAGCATATAGTGGCCCATTGTCATCTTATCAAGGATCATGTGGTGGGCACTCAAGCTTATTCCCCATCTATTTAGCCAATTCGTGTAATGACATTATTCTAACTCACAAATATCTTCACCAACCCATTTTGAAGGGGACATATAGAGTTTCTATGTAACAAGTTGGGCATGATTAACATATATGCTTTAATTGAGGAGTTATAGTAATAGTTAATAGTAGTTTATTTCTAGGGTTTAGTTGTATATAGTTAATGGACCTAAGTTATCTTTTCTAGAGTTTCACTTGTATTTATTGAGGGTTAACCCCCCATTAATATGATTCAGATATTTAACATTTACTTTTATGTTGAAATTATGAACATGTGGTTTATCTGATTTGGTTTATTGACAGGGAATATCAGTTGCCCCTCTTTGGGACCATGATGTTGGTCGATTTGTTGGCATACTCAGCCCATTAGACTTCATCCTAATACTTAGAGAGGTATACTATTTTCCAGTTTACTTTTTATGCAATTGCTCATTGATAATTTACCGTTGAAAATTTGGTTACCAACACTAAAAGTTGACTAGTCTTTGATCTCGTTATATGTTTGTAAACCATTACAACTAAACCCTGGTGAGATACATAGTTAATTAGTGGAGCGCTAAACCCTATCAATGTTTTTATCTGGATTTATAATCTTTTCACATGACTTTGATCTTGTTACAATTACAAAGTTATTTAATTGTATTAATTAGTTGGGGAATCATGGATCTGAGTTGACTGAAGAAGAGCTTGAGACCCATGCCATATCAGCTTGGAAAGAGGGGAAATTACAGCTTACCAGGAAATTTGATGGTAATGGATCTTTACATCCAAGACGTCTCATTGATGTAAGTGCCTCAATTTTTCTAGTTTCTATAATTTCTCACACTAGAAGTGTAAACTAGCCAAACCAGCCCAAGTTTTTCTAAGCTCGTTCTCGGCTTGGCTCGTTTAACTTAAGAGAGCTCGAGTTTGAGCTACTATCATTTCAACTTTCAAGATCTATGTCAAAAGCTTAAGCTCGGCTTGTGAACAATTTTTCAAGCTCGAGCGCAGCTTGTTTATTATTCATTAATTGTTTAATTAATTTATATTTATTTATATAAATATATAATAATACATGTATATATATTTGTTGTTATACTTATATATATATATTCTAGTATAAAATATTATATGTATAAATAACGGGTTCGTTTAGGCTCAGCAGCGTAGTCAATCTCGGTATTTGAAGCTCGGGCTAGTGTGTGTTATTAAAAGAACTTAAATTTAGGCTTGGGCTCGGATTAAGCTGGTTTAAGCTTTGCTTGATTTGAGCTTTTAGGGAGTGTCACCTTTGTTGTCAAGGGCCTGCAAGGCGTGCCTAGGCTATCAGGTGCAGCCCAAGGTAGCCTTGCCGCCTCGCTTCAAAAACCCTATTTCAAGGTGATCAGACACATTTCAAGTTCCGGCTAAAAATCCTCTGGACACGTATGAAACAATTACACTAGTCCTCCTAAACAAGCCTAGAATCAATCTAAAACAGCTAAACTAGTCTAAAACAAGCCTACCACCAAAAATGATATTTTATACTATGGGTCTTGCCATAAAAAGCCCTCGCTTTTTAAGCACCTTGCGCCTGGGCCCAAGGCTCACCCTTTGCGCCTCACGCCTTTGACAACTGTGAGCACCGTGTTGTTATCTAGTAACTCACATGAGGCTTGACTTTGTTGAGGTGTGAAGGCCTTTGGGCTTTTGGATGAGTTATGGGTCTGGCCCATTGAAGCTTCTTGAAACCCTAATTTATCTCTATATATAGAACATGTCATTGTATTGTAATCTAGTCCCTTGAGCTTAAAAAATACCTAGTTGCAGAGAGTGGACGTAGGTCATCTTGACCGAACCACTGTAAATTCTTGTGTTCTTATTGCTTTCGTGTGCGTACGTGTGTTTGTGTTTATTTCCGCTGTGTAAAAATACCTAACAGACTCAACTTGTTTATACCCCTAAATACAATAAGAATGATCACAGGGATAAACTAGTGTTTGCATGCAGGCTGGGCCTCATGATTCATTGAAAGATGTTGCTTTGAAACTGTTACAAAACAAAATTGCTACGATTCCAATAATCACACATGATGGTTCAGTCCCTCAGTTGCTACATTTGGCATCCCTAACTGGAGTTCTAAAATGTAAGTTTTCTTTTCCTGTTCTGTTCTAGCATATTGGTTTAATATGTAGGCATATGATATGTCTTGCTAACAGAAAGCAACCAATTCCAGGCATCTGTAGACATTTCAAGCATTCACCTGCCTCCTTGCCGATTCTTCAACAACCCATCTGTTCAATTCCTCTGGGCACGTGGGTCCCCAAGATCGGGGAATCAAATGGGCGCCCCTTTGCAATGTTGAGACCAAATGCTTCACTCGGTGATGCCTTGTCTTTATTAGTTCAAGGTGCTTTTGTTGCGCATTTACAAATTGAAGTATATCTTATAAGCTCTTCATGCAGTGTTTATTTTTATTTTTTTTTCTTTTTTCTTATTACAGCTGAGGTGAGTGCAGTACCATAGTGGATGATAATGACTCGTTGCTTGATATATACTGCCGCAGGTAAATTTCTGTGTACTGCAGGAATGTTTGATATCGTGTTCCAAATCTTGATGCTTTTTTTGCTTATGCATATGGTTGTTTTTGGCATATGACCTTGACAGTGATATCACTGCTTTGGCAAAAGACAGAGCATATGCACAGATTCACCTTAACGAACTCAGCATTCATCAAGTATGTATTTTAGTTTCAACACTTATTCCACTGCCATTTAATTCAAGATTTGTAGCTCTATATTGTTAATATATTTTATTGTGTGTCACATTTAAAATGCTATGTTATATCATGTAGATTTATATTTATGTGTAGAATGTCAAAAAAATTTATCCTGATAGAGATGTATACTTTATACATTCAGGCATTACAACTCACTCAAGAAGCAAGTGCAACGTATGGCTTTTTTAACGGACAAAGGTGTCATATGTGTTTGAGATCTGATCCACTGCATAAAGTAATGGACAGGCTCGCTATACCTGGTAATTTATTTAAGCAACTAATTTTAGAATCCTCACCTCAATGTTGACGTAACAATCTTGACCCATTCACTTATGAATGGGTCGATTTGGTTGTATTTCAACTCAAAAAATGGGAATGGGTCAAATGGTTCAAACACGTAAGACACCCAAAGCCTTTTTGAATGCATACAACCTCCAAAATCATGTTGTACTAATAACTTTTTTTATAATCATAATTAACACGTGAGAAACAAATGCTGAAGTAGACAATATTTGCCAGATCTGCTCAAATGCGTTGTTTTTTTTTTCTTCTTTAGTTTGTTTGTTTGTAGTCTCATATATTGCTTCTAATCAATTAATTTCAGGGGTTAGGAGACTTGTTATAGTGGAAGCAGGAAGCAAGCGCGTAGAGGGCGTCATTTCCCTAACTGATTTATTCAGGTTTTTGCTTGGATGACCCAACGATTGTAGTAGCCCTCATCATATCCACTATAGGGAATGAAAGTTCT
The DNA here is from genome assembly GCA_025506505.1 of Flaveria sonorensis. Taxonomy (NCBI): domain Eukaryota; kingdom Viridiplantae; phylum Streptophyta; class Magnoliopsida; order Asterales; family Asteraceae; genus Flaveria; species Flaveria sonorensis. The sequence continues at coordinate 48,916,264 of CM046435.1, forward strand.
TCGGTATGACGAGTCTTCGGTTGGTACAATTCTCAAGTATTTGGCTCTCACATTTTCCTTTTGGTTTTTCTTTTATTTATTGTACTAGTTCAAACAGAAATCTCTGTAAATTTCAAGAAGATTCAATGTTTTTTTTGTTGTCCTGGCATTAATGTAAGGCATCATTGTCAAGTCAACTTTGCTGGTTCATTCCAACTGGCATAAATGTTCTTTTTGTTGTGTTAGTTCAAAGAAATTTCAGTAAGTTCCAAGGGGATGCAATCATTTGTAACTTGGGTTATGGATTGGTTCCTTATGCGGATGAGGGTGAAGTTCTTAAATATGACAGCAGTTGAAAATCAAATACATAAGGAATTAAACCCAATTACAGGAGTTGATTTAGAATCTTTCCCGAGCTTAAGTTCGCACCGGTGACTGAAACAGCGGTATTAGAAACATAACTTAGAATCCTTTCCAGAGCCCATTCGTAGTTTTTATTCTAGATACATATTAGGTATTGAACAGAATAGGGTGACTGTCAAAGAGTGGGCTAGTCACAAATCAATCAACCTCAAATGACTCATTAACAATGTTTCTGTGACAACCAAACCGGCCGTTCTAACTGGAGCCGGTGCAGTTAAGCATATGAGAGCTGTTTTCCAAAATTCTGGCCAGTTCACGTGGCCAGGCAGTCAGACTGGTAACCGCGGTCTGGTCAGATGCACTCAGAAATTGAAGGTTATAAAATTGAAGGTTATCAGAAACTCAGACGACATTCAAGATCACAGATTCCCTTCAAAATCAAATATTCCCTTCAAAATGGAAGGCTATCACTATGTTACCTATAAAAACTTGAAGGAGAAGAATACTCTGAAGGCTAAAATGAACAACCAGTGTTTAGAATTATTAAACTTATTATATATGTATTATGTTTGACAAACTCAAGTAAAACCAATGATGTTGTGATATACCTATTTGGCTCTAGAAGGCATCGTTTGAAATGGTAGTTATGTCAAAATCCAAATGGTGGGGTAGTTAATAACCGTCTTTTAGTCAGGTATAAATAGGGTTGTATGTAATTAGATAATGGTTGGTTGTATCTAGTTATCATTCCCTACGTTTTTTCATCTCTGCAAGTTTGTTGTTTTTCAATAGTTATCGAATTATAACATTGCCTCAGAACAGCGTTAAACTTGTGGAAGTTTCAAGTTTGCACAAACAATGGAATTAGAAGACACGTTTTCCAAAGGCAATCCCGATGGTTGAGAGATTCGCGTCTCATCCCTTTGTTGTTTTGTGACCATGCAGGCCATGAGAAAACACAAGTGAAAGATGAGAAGGATCATGGGGATAGTAGCAGTGAAAAAAGTTGTGTCACAAACTCGAAGATTTCAACATAAGTTCAGGTCATCATTCGTTGGCAAGGCAATCGATGGCAATACCAAGTCAAGGCAACAGAAGCAACATCAAGTAAACCCGAAGGACAAATTGCACATGACACAATTGTGAAGGCAGATTCAATAATGGAACATAAAGCTTATCGTACTCAAGTTACAATTGGAGAATACATATTACTATCGTACTCAAGTTACAACTGCTATCGTACTCAAGTTACAACTCCTATTTTCTAGTAATTTAAGTGACTCAAAGTAAATAAAATATAAACCTAAAATCCAGCAAGGATTAATATCTATCAAATTATAATATCATTTAGTTAAAAGTACAAAACAAATCATACTTGAAAGTCACATGGATCACTTAGATATATATGATCCGAAGAAATAACTAAACAAATAGACATGAAATCTTGTAAGAATATAGAGCAATCGATTATTGCCCAAATCTTGGTAAAGGAAGTTCTTTTATTTTGAGGTTTTTCTTATGTGATATGAAAATGATTATCATCAATACAATCCAAGATTCTTTACACTTATAATACTAGTGAAGGCTCTATGTGCATTGGGCAGCTTTAATTTATGGGATATGAAAATGTTTTCTTTAAAGACAGTTATTCTATTTAGCAGATTGACTGCATGACTACTTAGAGTAATGTTCAATCTTCCTAATGATATTATTCATTCTCTGGATATTTGGAGGTATCCTTTAATATTTTATATTCATGATGTATCGAATCTTTATTCTAAAGGGATGCATAAATCTAGTAGTAGCTATATAATATAGATGACATAATAATGTTTCATTGGTATTGTAGCAATAGTTCCACCAATCACGTGTTGTGTATGTGCAACTAAAAGGTGGCTAGCAAGTGACATGCTGACACATTGTGGAATGTAATTAATTTATTTATAAGTAATCTCCTCTAGGATCATATCTTTATAACCTAGAATTCTTTGTTCCCAAATTGAGGGACAAAACCCTAAGCAACCTTATGTTTGTTTACATATATCCATTCAAAAAGATTACACATGCATAGGTGGACATTTCATATCCACACACGTTGTGATAAAGAAGTATAAGATAATGAAGAAGAGAAAGTGAAGGATGTGTGCTAACCTTTATCTTAGCTGATTATACTAGAAATACCAAATTACTTACCTAAACCATGAGAAATACCCTAATTTACATAATTTTTCATATTTTCAGAAATAGTTTTGTTGAGGCAGAATGGCTTTATGTTTGTTAAACGGTCGATAAATCATCCTCATGGGTTTATAGAACTAGATAATCTATAAAACGATGACAGAATGAACGATAAATTATTGTGCTGATATGTAGTGATGTGTAGAAGAACTTAAACATAATGTGTTCAACATATATAACTTTTGTTATATATGCAGTTTAATTGGTTTTCCATGCTAAGGAGACAAGAATAGCATTGAATATTTGATACACATCAAGGAATGTGATTCACATATAACTCTTTTAAGGAGCGTCATCCTCTTTTCATTAAGCATCTTTAGATTCATTAATTACAACCGATTGTTTTAGGTTAGATCTATTTGTTTTAGATGTGTAGAGTTATTATTCCACCTAGTTATTGTTTTCCCATCTATCATCTATTCTTTTAACTCTCCACATGGGAAATACATACCCAAAACACATAGATACATATACAAATGTAAATGTGAGTGTGAAGATACACACACGTATACACACATGTGTATATACATATAGTGCATATATATATACTACATAAGTAAGTGACATGTGTATATGTGTTGATCATAAGATCTTGCCTAAATCTAGAGATCGAAAGAAATGGCGGATGAGCATGATAAAATGCTGCCAATAGCAAATGTGGGCCGAATCATGAAACAAATCCTACCACCCACAGCCAAGATCTCCAAACAAGCCAAGGAGACGATGCAAGAGTGCGCCTCGGAGTTCATATGTTTTGTGATTGGTGAGGCATCTGAAAAGTGCCGCAAGGAGAACCGCAAGATAGTAAGTGGAGATGACATATGTTGGGCTCTTGCATCTTTAGGGTTTGACGACTGCTCGAATGCGGTTGTGAGGTACTTGAATAAGTTTAGGGAGTTTGAGAAGGAGAGGGCAGCTGCAACCCAAATTAAAGAAGAGCATGTTAATGAAGCTGCTGCTGCAGGACCTTCTAACAGCTCTAGAAGCTAATATCATTGTAAGTAATCAATCAAGAGAGTTTGTTGGCTTAGGATTGAAGGACAGTTAACACAAAAAGCCTTCAGGAGCGTATATGTAACCCTTATCTCCATTTCTAATCTAATAGTTTCATTAACTTTGACAAGGTTACAGTCCTTGAAAGGGCTTAAAATTATTGGTCATTTTGACTTAAGGGCCTAAAAGATTTAGCTAAAACTTCTAATAACAAAAACTTATTAAAACAATCATTCTAGTGGAGTGTGTATTTGAGCATATATGTAACCCTTATCTCCATTTATCTAATCTAATAGTTTCATTATCTTTGACAAGAATACAGTCCTTGAAGAAATCCATTACTAAGGTAACTATGCAAGTCCTAAGTCATCAAACTCAAATACACACTCCACTAGAATTATTATTTTAAAAAGTTTTGGTTATTAGAAATCTTAGGTAAATCTAGTAGCTAGGGCCCTAATTCTCAGGTCAAAATGCCAATAATTTTAAGCCTCATATTAACTACACATTTTCTTCCCTTTGAATGTTTTTTGACTTTAACTCAATATGCATTTCATATGGCATGGCTCTTTTGTAATTTAATTCGTTTAATGGTATTGAGTATATATTTACATATTTTATTATTTATAACTCGAGACTTGGTCACTCTATATATAGTGCTTGCATTAACACAAAACTAACGTGAATGACACCTACAATTATGTATTGATATGTTTTGTTTATGGGGTGACGAGAGAAGTCCCCTTAGTAATCAATGTGTAATGAGAAGATTAAGGAGCAAAGATGTTGATTGATGAAGTAGATAGATAAATTTTTGAAAGAGATTAGCCAACCGAAAACAATTTTGTTCGAAAAAGAAAAGTAACTTTTTAAGGTAAACGGAACTTGGATTAAAAAACCAAATCTAGCAAGTGGCTAGAACCGGGATATTACACTATACGATGCAAATTTAAATTAAAGTTAATTACATAGATAGTCGTTGTCGTTTTGTGAAAATACTAACTTTGCGTACTAACCTTTTTTAATAACAAGTTAAAATTATATGGTTTCAATGTGATAACAAGTTTAGGTATTAAGGTTAACTTTCGTTAAGTATTCTATTAGATTAAAACCTAAACTAATTACAAAAAGTTAACAAAAGTTACAAAATTTAAACCTAGTTTAACAGAAACTTAACAAAACTCAGTCATAATACCTAAACTCGTTATAAAATTACAACCATAAAACTCTAACTTGTTGGTAGAAAAAATAGTACCAAATCTGTTGTTTCTATCAAATCACAAAGACTATCCATGTAATTAGCTATTTATATTATAATTTAAATTACACCAATATAGCCATTACATTGACCTCATAATTGATCTATTCTTCATCCTAAAAGAGCATTTATCTTCCATTACTTTGTGAATTGATGGCTTCTTATTGGAGAATATAACATCATTTCTCATTTTCCCAAGGCACCAACAAGTAACTAGAAAAACCGCTTGCACCATCTTACTTTTAGTTGATCCTTTTGGTAGAGAATTGAAGATTTCTAGTAGGTCTCTACCCGAAAAGGCATAAACCAAAGACAAACCACACAATGAATCCCATATTTCCATACCACTGTTGCTTAATAATTGGAAATTAGGAGATGGTCTACTCTTTCTGGGAACTCTTCACATCATTTATGGACATAAGTTAGAACTAACCTCCACATTTCTTATCAAAGCTTGTAGAGTTGATATTGTTGGGATTTCGTGTATCTATTTTTATATAATTTAGGCAACGGAAGGTGATACATGAAACCAATCTTGATCTCTGCTCACTAGGAGTCTAGTTACAAGAAACAAAAACCTAGAATCACAACCATAGGATGTTTAGTAACCATAGTACCTTAACACTTGTTGATGTTAGTGGATGACAAACTCAAGGTGATCGGCAACAAATCCAACAATGGTAGGTTGCTAAACCGTAGGCGAAATCACCAACGACAAATCAAAGCACTCGGGTTTTAGCTCGATCCGATCGAACCACCACCACTAGTGACTGCCGACGATCGGCCATCTTTCTTTCCTTGTGTACTCGTCGAGGAGGATGATAGAACACTACAAGAAACTAACACTACGGCGACAAGATCTATGGTGACGACACTGTTTTGTCGCCATAGATGGGCCTAAGGTGATGACAAATATGATCAACATTATTTTGGCTATTCTTGACTTATGACAACAAGTCATCACCATAGGTCACGCTGTCTCGATAAAAAATCATATTCGTCATATAGGACAAATGATTGTCGTCGTCGCCTTATTTTATTTATTTTTTATTTTTTAAATATAGGTAGAAAATTTAGAAATTATATGGAATATAAAACTCCTTATTTATAATAAGTCCAAAATGTAGTAAATAAGTTTCTTTAATCTAATCAAAATCTAATCATGACTAGGATTTTAGCTAATTCACCGAGTAATATATATAGGTTTAATGGTCTAATCCAATTCCTATTTGTTCTAATAATTTGATTTCAAAATCAGATATATATTATATATATATATATATATATATATATATATATATATATATATATATATATATATATATATATATATATATATATATATATATATATATATATATATATGAATCCGAGGATCATTCAGGAATTATCAGACTTGATTTGAACAAGTATTGATCGCGGAATTATCAATACTTGTGTTTAATCTACGAATTCAATCACACATTCACACACAAATAAAATAAGAATAATCAAACCGTGAGAACTTAAGAATGTTGATCGTAATGCTTTCTTGTTGCTAATAATGATTCAGATGCTCTGTTGTAATGATTACTATTGATTCTAATGATCTAAAACTATTTTTCTGATTTATTGATCACATCTGTGTTGATGATCTCGTATCTATTTATAGAGATCTAATACTGTTACATTGCTAGCTATTTTGTTGCTATAATTAAGCTAATCATCATTATCCGAATCTTCGCCATGTTTATCGGCTTAGGAATTCGTGATTTACAATGATTCTACTGATGATAAATTTGTTGATGTGACGTGGAATATCCGCTTGAATAAAACGTCTTCAATCGTCATTAACGTTGTTGTTGTTCTGCCACGTTGACTTGTTGACTTGATGTTGACTTCTGAGTTAATTGATCTTCCGCAGGAATTTACTCTTCCGTAGCAATTGTTCTTGTTCTTGTGCTTCCGCAGTTCTTGTGCTTCCGCAGTTCTTGTTCTTGTGCTTCCGCAGTTCTTGTTCTTGTTCTTCCGCAGAAGTTCCTGTCTTCCGCAGCAATCCCTACAGTAGCTTGTTCTTTTCTTGTTCAGCTGAAATTGTTCTTCCGCAGGAGAACCACGGATGTATACTTCAGTTATGTTCCTGAGAACATCTACGGAAGAACATTTTCTTCGTCCGCAGTTGTTCCAACACTTAGTGATTTTATCAATTCACCAAGTTTGATGTTTACTGCATATTCATACATATATTATTCAGTACCTCATATCATATATATATATATATATATATATATAATATATATATATATATATATATATAACATATATTATGAAATGCAATACAAATATTAATCAATCAGTAAACACAAATATAATCAAAGTCATTCATATTATCTCATCAAAAATTATGATTACATAAGTGATTACAATATTGATTCATCATCTAAACCTATACATGAGTTCTATCCCTAACAATACTCCCCCTTAGGTTTAGACTCTAGTAATCATGGGTTTAAGACTCTGAGTTCTTGTACTCTAGCCAAAATCTTAGACTTAAAGTAATCTACAGTCGTCTTCTGATCTTCATACTGATACTTTATCTGTCTTCTGTTCATCCTCTTCAGTGTTTTGTATTTTATACCCAGGACATCCTCTTCAGTGGTGAGTGTTGCAACAACACTATTATTTGACGCCACCTCTAATTCGTCATGTTCTGAAATTCTTAATTCTATTATAGGCTTTATCTCTGACCCAATCGGCTGCCCAGCTTCAAACTTCCTCCTCTTATGCGCCTTGGCATGCAATTTGTCAATGACTTGAATAAGGTGTACATAGAAGCACAAGTCATTTTGAGTAGTTGAATCTTGCAGCCTTGGAAAGTATTTATCATGAAGATAAGAGGTATAGCTTGGGTGCAGCAACTTCAGTTCTACAGGGTCAAAAAGTCTTATGCTTGTTGACTTCTTAGTAAGATCATTCATTAGCAGCACCAGTTCTTTATTCCTTTCAACATACCCCCAGTCAGTAATGGGGCATGTGAACTGATTGCCATCTATTGTTTTGATTGATGCAATAAATCTATCTTCAGCTCCAATCCTTTTCAAGAATTCATCATCAACCAGTTTGGACTTGGACTGAGACTTTGACTGAGACTTTGACTTTCTTCTAAAGTGCATAGCATCATCCAACATAGTTTCCCTGATCATATCCCCCTTAAACTTGTTCTTCAGACTGTTCATAATCCCAGAGAAGTTTCTTCCCCTTGGACTTATGGGATAATTAATGATGGGAAGGCGTTGTAATGTATGAAGGTCTACATCTGGCAGTGACAGTAAGCTCTCTAGTCTTTGAAAATATTACACCATGCCAGATGCCCTCTTGATCATTGCACAATCCCAATCACCATCATACTTCCATGCAATAATCTGATTGCCTTCAGCTGATCTTGGAGTTGTCATTTGATCAAAAATTTGAATCAGACTTAGTCGTTCTTGGGTGATCTCCATCACAGTTGTTCCAAGAGGCCATATCTTGTTAGGAATTATATCTCTTGGCTCTCTGATCAATTGTTCTTTTCCTTCTTGCATGTCTTTTGCTTGAACCACAGTAGGCTCAGCAGGGGTTTGTGATGATTGTTATTGATAAGCAGGATTGGGGGCTCCGGAGCTCGACTTTCATGACATGATCCATCATTGCTCTGAGTTCACCAACTGATCTTCCTGTTAGCTCATGGGGCTGGTAGTTATGGCTTTGTAACCAGCATGTCATGTTATATCTTGTAAGCCTGGCTGTATCACAGTGGCTCAAATCCTTTCTAATCTTCTCCATTACTTTGTACTTGGAGAATGTTTCATAATTACAGTTGGGAATCATCATTCTTACTGTATCAAACTCCTTTACTGTCTGAATCAGCTCTGACAGGTTCATCCTCTCTACCAAGTCAAAAGGGAGTCCTCTATTGATTAGCTCCATGAACATGGTAGATTCGGGTCTTTCTTTAAGAATGTCTTTGGCTGTTAGCAGTTCTTCATTTTTCTCTTCCTTCTTTTTCTCAGCAGTTTCTTCCATAGATACTGACTGCTCTGGTGAACCTGTTTTTGCTGTTTTTGAAGATTCACCAGCAACACCAGTTGCTTTTCCAAGATATTTTATCTTTCTGGTGTAAGTGATCATTGTTGAATCACTTTTGTTCTTTTCAGCTTCACTCAATTTCCTCTTCAACTTCTCAATCTCATGATCTTTCTGTTTCAGAAGTTCTACTTGTTCAGCCACAAGCTAATGAAGAGCATCAATTACTTCATTGTTCATCCCACCATCTTCTCTTAATCTTGTCAATCTGCTTTCCAGGCTATTAATGGTCTCATCTTTCTCATTCAGCTCCTTTTTCAGCCTTCTCAGCTTTTCCATCTTCTTGTTTCCCTTTAGTACAAGATTGTTGTACTGAGCCACCAGGTAGCATTTGCTTACATTGATCTCCTCCTCCTTTAGATCATCCTCTTTGTAAGCAGTTATTTCAACATAATCACCCTCCTCTTGCTCTACCATCTCATCAGTCTGTCCTTCAACTTCCAGACAAACTTCTTCAGTCGTACCTCCTTCAACTTCATCACCCTCTTTAATGTTAAGTATCTCAGTAGCAGTAGGGCTTTCAATGGGTTCAGTAGGAGTAGGAGAGGTGATTGGTTCAGTAGGTAGTGGAGGTGATATGGGCTTTATGGCACCAGTATCAACAGACGTTATGGAGATTGGTGAGTGTGGGAGTAAAGGTTGAGTTCTATCCTGACCAACTACTTCAGTAGAAGTAGTGTTGATTGATGTTGGTGATTGGCCAAGAGAGATGGGTTCAGTATTCTCACTTGAAGATGTCAAGTGGATGGGTGAAGGTGGTGGTTGTGATTCTTGTTGGGGTGATTTGGGTGAAGTGTGTTGTGGTGTTTGATGTTGGGAGTGTGTGGCAGATGGGGCTGATGAGCTTTTAGTTTTTGGTTCCTCAACCCATAGCAGCTCCTGAGGAATGTCCTCATTCTCATCCAGTACATGAGGAAACATGTCCACACCTCTTCCTTCATACTGCCCTTTCAGTTTATTGAGAAGGGATTTGCTCAAATGGCTCTGTACACCTATATCACCTTCTCTCTCCACTTCGGGAATTTGTTCATTGATCATCAGTTAGAGGAACCGAGGGAACAAGAACATCTTGTTCTCCTTTTGCACTTGTACATGATTGCAAAGGCAGTTCATGATGTATTTGGCATAATTATAGGTTCTTCCTTCAAAGATTCCTATGATCCCATATGAGATGTGGCATGAGAATCTATCTAACCTGGACTTTCGGTTGGAGATGCACTTGAGGTAAGTATGGCAGAGGAACCGGTAAGGCTTGCATAGCCTACCCTTCTTGATTTCTCCGTGTTCATAGTCACCATCGTAACCCATCAGATCCATCAGATTGAATACCTTCTGGATGTATTCATGGTCAAATACATCCGGATGACCTTGTTCATCCTCTCCTAGTTCTAGGGCACTGTGGATTATTCCTTCGTTTACCCAAAGGGGTAAGTTCCCAATGGTCGCAGTGATCATGGTTCCTTCATCTCCTTCGACTATTACAGCTGTATTCCAAAAATCTATCATGTGGGATAGATAGATGACTGAGTCAGCAGTCAGCACATAGAAGAGTCGTGTTCTTCTCAGGTATCTTATAATGTCTCTGCATTCATCCTCCACATCTGGATTCAGAAATGCATAAACATTGTGGTCTTTTACGAACCGATTAGCCATGGTGACAGTGGTGTTAGCCTAGTGATCGATGTAGACGATGAAGAAGGGGGTTTTGGATGAAGGGGTTATTAGGTCAGAGTGTTTTGAAAATGAATAGAAAGGCCAACGGTCGAAGTACCTTTTTATACCTTTTCAGACACCCATTTATAATTTTTACCCCTCCGAGGTTATTAACTATGCCTAATAATAGCAATTAATGATCATATAATTAAGCAAAGTATAATATCCACGCAAATCATAGTTTTATGTTTCTTCCGTACTTACGGAAGTGGACCCATTCTGTCTTCCGCAGAAACATCTGCGGATGAACAGATTTCACTGTATCTACGAAAGATAGCTCATGTCTTCCATAGTACACCTGCGGTTCCGAAGGGAATAAATTGATTAGTTATATTACTCAGATTAAGGGACTTAATTGATCAGTTATACTCAGATTCATGAGGTACTACTCCCCCTAAATTTGTGATTAATCATCTACGGATGAGTTTATCAAAAATTTATACGAAGATCGCATGATCAGTGAATGTGTAACTGAAAATCACATGAGTATAGTGTTCTGTGGCAGGCAATTGGTTGAGAAACTAAGGATCATACTATAAATCAGACACATTCCTGATTATTTTGGTTGAGTGAAAAGCCTACTGGATCTAGTGCAAATTCCAAATATGGTGATCCGCAGAAGTTCAACCTAGAGTGTATGTTGGGCATGTCCGGCTAGTTATCATGTTTTGGTAAGAATTAAAAATAAACAAGGATGAATGCATCATGCAAGGTGTATGAAAGTCTGTCTCCCAGATTGTGATCAAGTCATCACTTTATCACACATACCATGTTCCGTAGATTATAAGCTCTATCTTAAGATTTCTTTGAAATCTTATTAATGCCTTTTATGAATGCTCTTTGAATACTATATAGTTGATCCTTTAGGATTCTTTTGGGAGCAGTTCTTTTTGGGAACTTTAATGATCAGCATCAGGTCACCAGGTTTTTACTTACATAAAACAGAGGTGCCCTTTGACCCAGGTCTTTGCTTACGCAAAACAGAGGGTCATGATGCGCAAAGATAGAGGTTATAAGGTGTTACAACATAGTAAGTATGCATAAGTGATGAGTTGTGTACTTTCTGATGAGACTTACTTGTTAACTCCTCACAAGGACTTATCATACCAAGTCATCTTGGCTTTATGTTGAGCATGACATAGCTTATTTTCCACTCAGGATGAACCTATTCACATATTCAACACATCAGATCAGTAGATAGTTGATTGGGTGCAGGAAGGATATATGTCATGTTTATAGCATACTATCATATCCGTAGGTTATCAAAAGCCTTACACATAAGTTTATGTTGTATCCTCATATGGGCACAGTTAATGAGCCTATATACCTGTTTTTAATGTTTTAAACGTATTCTAAGTTGATCATGCCTAATGATTCAATTAAGAACTGAAATCTTACTGAGTCAAAAGCCTTAGTGAATAAGTCAGCAAGTTGATTTGTTGTATCTACTTTGATCAATTTAATTAGTCCCTTTTCTGAGCAATCTCTTAGAAAGTGGTATCTGATTTCTATATGCTTAGTTTTACTATGTTGGACTGGATTAGCAGTAATAAACATAGCAGATGAGTTGTCTATATATATTGGTGTATGGAGAAAATTGTAACCATAATCAAGTAATTGATTTTGTAACCATAGAACCTGGGAGCAGCCTGCTGAAGCAGTTATGTATTCAGCCTCTGCTGTGGATACTGAAACATTTGTTTGCTTTTTGCACTGCCAAGACACAAGTCTTGGACCTATGAATTGACATCCTCCTGTTGTTGACTTTCTATTGGTGTTGCATCCTCCGTAGTCACTGTCTGAATAGGAGTAAAGCTTGAAGTCTCCTTCTTTAGGATACCATAGTCCAAGTGATGGTTTCCTTTTAGGTATCTGAATATTCTCTTTACTGCATTCAAATGAGACTCTTTTGGATCTGCTTGATACCTAGCACACACACACACAACAAACATTATGTCAGGTCTACTAGCAGTTAAGTACATTAGGGATCGTATCATAGATCTATATAATCTTTGATCAATAGACTTCCCTGTTGGATCTGGTACAATTTTATCTATAGTAGATGCTGGTGTTTTGCATGATGTACAGTCTGCAAGGTTATATTTCTTTAATGTTTGAAGGATATACTTTTCTTGATTGATGAAGATGCCATCTGTATTCTGATGAACTTGTAATCCTAAGAAGAAAGTTAATTCTCCTATTGAACTCATCTGAAACTCAGATTTCATTAAGGCTTCAAACTCTTCACAAAGTCTCTTGTTTGTTGATCCAAATATGATGTCATCAACATATATTTGAACAACTAAGAGATCTTGATGTTCATGTTTGAGGAAGAGTGTCTGGTCAATTGTTCCTCTCTTGTATCCATGTTTTAGAAGAAACTTGGATAGTGTTTCATACCATTTTCTTGGTGCTTGATGAAGGCCATATAATGCTTTGTCAAGCTTGTACACCCTATGAGGGTGATCAGGATCTTCAAATCCTGGTGGTTGAGATACATAGACCTCTTCATCAATTTTACCATATAAGAAGGCACACTTTACATCCATTTGATAAACTGTGAACTTCTTATATGATGCATATGCCAAGAACACTCTAATTGCCTCAATCCTTGCAACTGGTGCAAAGACTTCATCATAGTCTATGCCTTCCTCTTGTGTGTATCCTTGAGCAATTAGTCTTGCTTTGTTTCTGATTATTATTCCCCTATCATCTAGCTTGTTTTTGAATAACCACCTTGTGCCAATAGGATATTGGCTTTCAGGGAGTTCAACTAGGTTCCACACCTTTTGTTTTCTGAACTGCTGCAGTTCTTATTGCATTGCATCAATCCAGCTGTTATCTTTTAAGGCTTCTGTGATGTTGGGTGGAACTACTTGAGATAGAAAACAGGAGAATAGACAAGTGTTTGCAGTTCCCCCTTGTCTTCTGGTAGTTCTGCTGTTGAGGTCACCTATCATGTTATCAATTGGGTGATACTTATGTGTTCTAACTGTTGGTATATCATTAACTTGGATGGATGAATCCAGGTTTGTGATGTTGGTTGTTGGAGATAAGGGTAGTTGTGATGGAGAGTCAACAAAATAGTTCATCTCATTTTCTGGTGCAGCTGACTGAGCTTCCGCAGGAACATGTATGTCATCTGGGGTAGTGGGCATGTCTTTCGTAGCAGGTACTTGATCAGTTATGGTCTCTGTCCAAGGCATATCTTTATGTGATAATGGTGTGGGATGATTTTCTGATATGGTTTGATTTTTGAGGGGTCTCGGTTCAACATCTACAGTAGGGACATCTACGGAAGTAGAGACATCTACGGAAGTAGAGACATCTACGGAAGTAGAGACATCTACGGAAGTAGAGACATCTACGGAAGTAGAGAAGTAGAGACATCTACGGAAGTTGAGGGTATTGCTGCTAATGTGCATGGAGTAAAATCATCTAAACCATCTTTGTGTGTTTGTGCTGATGTACTAGGATCATTATCACTTTGGTTTTCTGGAGTAATGGCTCTTGGTGGATCAGCTGTCAATGGTACACCCATATTTGGAGGAACATAGGGGTAACATGTATCCGCAGCACCTGTCACTTTAAGATAACCAGAGTTAAATGAGTTAGTTAATGCATCTATATTAAACAGCCAAGATGATCCTTTCACAGACTGTGGGAATAAGGATTCATCAAAGGATACATTAGGAGTTTCTTCCACTATGTTATCTTGTGGAATGTAGACTCTATATGATTTAGATGTTGATGAGTAACCAACAAAGAAACCATCATAGGCTTTTTCAGCAAATTTTCTTAACTGTTCTTTTGTGTTTAATACAGATACATGACACCCAAAAGCTTTAAGATATCCTATAAAAGGTTTTCTTTTAAACAGAAGTTCATAGGGTGTTTTATTATGTTCTTTGACAATCAAAGTTCTGTTTTGTACAGTGCAGGCTATGTTCACAGCTTCTGCCCAAAATGTTATTGGTAAATGTGAGTCAGCCAGCATTGTTCTTGCTACTTCAATGAGTGTTCTATTTCTCCTTTCAGCAACTCCATTCTGTTGTGAAGTTCTTGGGGCACTGAATTGCCTGGATATGCCTTTTTCCCTGCAAAATGAATCTAATACATAATTAACAAATTCAGTTCCATTATCACTTCTCAGTATCTTGATTCTTAGATCAAGTTGATTTTCTATCTTAGTAATGAACTCCATTAAAATTTCTAATGTTTCACTTTTATGTTTTAAGAAAAATACCCAAGTAAATCTAGTGAAATCATCAATAATCACCAAATAGTACTGCCTTTTGCCTATGCTTAACACATTGGTTGGACCAAAAAGATCCATGTGCATTAACTTTAGAGGTGTTGTGTTTGTGTTAATTGTTTTTGACTTATGTGATACTTTATGTTGTTTGTCTTTATAGCATGATAAACAGTGAGTAGAACAGTAAAATTCTTTCTTTGGAGCACCAATGACTAAGTCATTTTTCACCAATTTATTCATGTTTTTCATGTTGGAATGAGCCATCCTTCTATGCCAGAGTTGTGCTTCATCTTCTGATGATTTAGAGATCAGGCATGTTTCTTTGCTTGTTAGTGTAGTGTTGTTCATATCCAACACATAGGTGTTACCTTTTCTTGGTGCTTTATAAGGATCCAGTCTTCAAGAATTCTGAAACCTGGCTTAAAAATGTAGCAATCAGAGTTATCAAAGAAAGTAGTATAGTGTTGGTCACATATTTGTGATACACTAAGTAAGTTAAACTGTAAGTTTTCACAAAAGTTAACTTTTTCAAACTTTAAAACTCCATTTGTTACCATTCCTTCACTAGTAATTTTTCCTCCCTTCTTATCCCCACCAAATGCTACATATGAAGCATTCTTATGTTTGAAATTCTGCAAGAGGGTGCAGTCTCCTGTCATATGTCTGGAACAGCCACTGTCAACATACCACTTGTTGTCAGCCCTCCTTGGATGTTCCTGTACAAAAATGAACTTAGTTAGACTTAGGAGCTCAAGCCTTGCTGGTCTTGGGCTTGACATTGTTATCTATTATATCAACTTTCTCATGAGTAAGACTTGAAGATTTTAGATTAACTTTAACGTCAATTAATTCATTATGTTTAGTTTTGGGTGAGGATGGATTAGTTGATGAGGTTGAGGTGATGTCTTCTTGATTCATACTAACTTGGTTAGTCATTTTTGTTTGAGACTTCTTCTTTGATGTGGATGATGAGGAATTGTCAGAAAATGTTTCTGCATCCTTTGCTTTGGACTTAGGCACATCATTGCCTTTGTCAAAGTGATCAAAGAAGTTGTTTTCTTCCTCAAGTGCTACCATTTTGTGTGGTGCATTCTTTTGCACATGTGATTTCTCCTTCTTTTTAATTTCACCTTAGCAATTTTGTTGTTTTTCTTAGTAACTTTTTGTTTTTGTTGTTGTTTCTTTTGGTTTGAATCTCTATCATCTTCAAAAGATTATGAGTCTGACTCAGAGTTATTTAATTTCTTTGTCTTGATGATCTTTGTTTTGTTCTTCTTGTTGAAGTAGCATTCCTTTGTAGTATGGTTGTTTTTGTTGCATATTGCACAATATTTGTTGAAGTAACAATCTGAAGTCATGTGATTGTTCATGTTGCATATTGAGCAATAGCTGCTGAAGTAGTATTCTTCTGTGCTGTGGTTGTGCATGTCACACCATTTACAGTAAACTTCATCTTCACGTTCAGATTCTTTCCTTTTCTTTGCCTTCTTCTTGCTCATCAGTTTTTGCTTCTTTCATTCCTTATCAATTTTATCTGCCGATGAGTCTTTTCCTATTCCGGACATGATATCAAAAGAATCTTGTGTTGTATCTTTTGTGACCTTTTTCTTGGTCTGTTCTGATTTCTTCCGCAGATGATCTGCGAAAGTTATGTTCTTTTCTCCTGATCCTCTTTTTGCTGACTTTTCTTTATTTAATTTATTGAATACATGTATGCCTTCATTTAATTGCTCAATTCTTTTGTGGATTGTCTTTAGCAGATTTCTTTGTTTTGGTGGATAGGGTAGTTTAAGTTCATTTAGTACCTTTGGAATTGCGTATTCTTTTAACACAGTTTTATCCTTACCCAACCTAACATTATTAGTCTCAGCCTCTTCATCTAAGTCATAACAGTTGTCATAATCAAATTCTGACAGCTCGGAGTCTGATGAACTAGATTCAGATGACTCAGTATTATTAAGTTTATCTGATGACTCAGGTATGAAGTGATTAGATAAACTGTTGGTCATTGATTCAGGTAAAGGAATACAATTGTTGGTAACTGATGGTGCAACTGCATGAAATCCCAATCCTGACTTGTTCTTAGACTCAATATGAGAGTCTAACAGTTTCTCATACTGTTGTGATGACAATTGGAATTTTTGTAGTTTCACCTCAGTAGATGCATGTTCTGACATAGATTTGGTTAAAGATGTAGTCAGATGCTCAACTTGTGCTTTTAGATTGTAATTTTCAGATACAAGTTTATCTAAATTCTTTTGTAAAGAATTAATTTTGACTTGATAAAGTTTGTCTTCTCTAACATGAGATTCATTAGAGTAAGGTTTCTTTTACTTTATCAGCCAATTGTTGAGCATGTGTTCTATATCTTTCTACTTCATCTATGCAAGAAGGGGAACACAACCTTTCCATATTGGCCATCAAAGCTTGGTTTTCAGCAAGTACTTCCTTCTCATACATGCTCCAATCACAAGTACCATCCTGCAAAATAATTAAACCAGTTTCTTTAGTGTTTGAGATACCTGTTGTATTGTTTGGTGGGGATGCATTGGTTAATAATGGTTGTGTGATACTCCTTTGACTAGGTTGTCTTGAGTCAGTTGACTGCGGTTGGCTGTTATTGCACTCCATTGAAAAATGTCCAAACAAATTGCATTTAAAGCATCTTACTTTGGACTTATCTACCCAAAGTTTTGTTGTTCTGCTTCCAACAGATAGTCCTTTGTTTCTTTTCATATACATCTTGGCTCTATAGGCAATCATTGTCATTTGCCATTGCAGATCCATCTCTTCTACTTCATCAGGATGAAGTTCTTCTAGATCTTGTTGACACAAATGAGCAGGAGTCAAGGTGCTTCCTAGATATGCCTGAAAACTTGAACTGAAAGCTGCAAAGGCGGCTTTCTATTCTTCAGATTCTAGAACCACCGTAATTGGTTCCACTTGATTGATGATCTTCTTGCTTTTGGATTCTCCAGCCTTACCTTTTTCCTTTTTGTTCTGCTTGCTTTGAGATCTTGATTTTGAAAGCTTTGCTGCATAGAAACTTGTTTCTTCTTCTGGTTCACTTTCATCACTTGAGTTGCCTTCACCTTCATTGCAGATGAATGCACTCCCAGTATTCTTCAGCTCTTTGAATTGATAAGGAGCTATAGGTGCTTTCATACTTTTGTTTCTCGTCTTTTCATCTAGCTCCAACGCTTCTACCTTAGCTACTAGTGTATCTAGTCCTATTGCTTTCAGATCAATAGTATTTTTAAACATGGACACAGTCTGTGTCCAGTTTTCTGGTAATGAATGAAGCATCTTTTTATTTAATTCCTCATTGCTGTACTTAAGTTCAAGAATATTCATTTCTGTAACAAGTTGCATAAATCTATGCAATTGTTGAGGGACTGACTCTCCCGGAATATGATGGAAGGATTCATATTATGCACGGAGAGTGTCCTTTTTGATACTTCTAATCTCGTCACTGCCTTCACACAGAGTGTGCAGGATTTTCCATAACGAGTTAGCAGTTTTGTATGATTCACACCTGATCAAGAGTTCTTTAGGCAAAGCCATAGTAAGCATACTATAGGCTTTGATGTCAATCTTGACTCTCTTGGAATCATCAGGTGATAGATTCTTTAAACTAATGGGTTGACTATTATCCTTATAATCCGCTCCTAAGGTAGGTGGAATATAAGGTCCTTCGGTAATCGAAGCCCATAAGTCAGAATCTGTATAATTAACATGATTCCTGAACCGGATTTTCCAGGTTTTAAAATCAGATTTGTTTTCCTGTTTAGGAGGTTGATAAGCACCAACAACTGAGTTACTCATGATAGTTAATTTTGAAAACAGAGGTTTTGTTTTAAAACAGAATTCGATTAAACTTAATCAAAGCTGATAGGTCAATTGATATAAATCAATGAGCACCAAGCTCTGATACCACCTGTGAATCCGAGGATCATTCAGGAATTATCAGACTTGATTTGAACAAGTATTGATCGCGGAATTATCAATACTTGGTGTTTAATCTACGAATTCAATCACACATTCACAAACAAATAAAATAAGAATAATCAAACCGTGAGAACTCAAGAATGTTGATCGTAATACTTTCTTGTTGCTAATAATGATTCAGATGCTCTGTTGTAATGATTACTATTGATTTTAATGATCTAAAACTGTTTTTCTGATTTATTGATTACATCTGTTGATGATCTCGTATCTATTTATAGAGATCTAATGATGTTATATTGCTAGCTATTTTGTTGCTATAATTAAGCTAATCATCATTATCAATCTTCACCATGTTTATCGGCTTAGGAATTCGTGATTTACAATGATTCTACTGATGATAAATTTGTTGATGTGACGTGGAATATCCGCTTGAATAAAACGTCTTCAATCGTCATTAACGTTGTTGTTGTTCTGCCACGTTGACTTGTTGACTTGATGTTGACTTCTGAGTTAATTGATCTTTCACAGGAATTTACTCTTCCGCAAGAATTTAGTCTTCCGCAGCAACTGTTCTTGTTCTTGTGCTTCCACAGTTCTTGTTCTTGTGCTTTCGCAGAAGTTCCTGTCTTCCGCAGCAATCCCTACAGTAGCTTGTTCTTTTTTTGTTTAGCTGAAGTTGTTCTTCCGCAGGAGATCCACGGATGTATACTTCAGTTATGTTCCTGAGAACATCTACGGAAGACATTTTCTTCGTCCGCAGTTGTTCCAAAACTTAGTGATTTTATCAATTCACCAAGTCTGATGTTTACTGCATATTCATACATATATTATTCAGTACCTCATATCATATATATATATATATATATATATATATATATATATATATAACATATATTATGAAATGCAATACAAATATTAGTCAATCAATAAACACAAATATAATCAAAGTCATTCATATTATCTCATCAAAAATTATGATTATATAAGTGATTACAATATTGATTCATCATCTAAACCTATACATGAGTTCTATCCCTAACAATATATATATATATATATATGTATATATATATATATATATATATATATATATATATATATATATATATATATAACCATACACAAATAGAATGATGACCGCCAACATGCACTCTTTCCCCATTTCGTGTAGCCTACGTTTCTAGAAGAAGAAAGAAGAGAGAGAGGACACCGGACAGAGAGAAAGTTGCTGATGTAGTGCACGGAATGAAATCAAAGCTCAAACACGTTGATTCTGCGAATACCCGTGATGATCTTCACCCAAACCCCAAATTCGACCCCAAGAGTCACGAATTTGAAAAGACAAACTTTTTTTTGCAGAAATGATCAAGTGACCATCCAAATTACATCAAGACAACTTAAATAACAAGCCAAAATTCGAACGGGCCTAAAACAAACAACCATGGGCCAAACAAAAGCCCAAAACAAAACCGAAAAACTAGAAAAAAAACCATAAAAATGGCCCAAAAACCCATTTAGAGGCCTTATTTTGGAAAAATAAAGGGATAACACGCCTATGGCTGGTTACCATGACGTAGCCCTCGTTTCCACAGTCGTTTTGACTTGTAGCACGTCAGAAACGGAGGCTCGTAGCCCAGGTTATGCCCATTTTCGTGCAGCGCGGTCTTGGGCCTCCAAAAATATTAAGGCCCGGTCTTCAACATTTGGGCCCGCATCAGTTGCTAAAGGTAGAAAAATGTAATGTTTTTACAATCATAATTATGTTATGACAGAGATCTATGCATTAAATCAAGTTCGTAGCTCACTTGAAAAGAATTGAAATGCAAAAGTTTAGAACTTGATCTTATTCATTGATCCAAGAAGTGAAGGCTGCGATTTTTAGGATCCTTTAAAGATTTTGAGGTGAGTTTTAGATCCCTAACTTATAATTGTTTTGTTTATTTTTTTCGAGCGATATGCATACCTGATGATGATTTCATATAAAATATGAAGTTTTGTGTGTTAAAGGTTGAGTCTTTAATATGGTATATGTTAGGGTTTTGGTTAAGAACTTATGTATGTGCATGCATGTAATATTATTTATGATGAATCCTAAAGTAATGATGTTTGATTCGTTGTTTTATGATGATGGAATGAAACTACACTTATACTATCATCAAACAGTAACTCTGATCTCCGTTTGAACCTCCATAAAACGACACCTCAATAACTAGTTACCTTCTTTGCAATTTTCTTCCTTAACCCTATAACCCTCGTAATTTACTATACTTATAATAATTTTATAATATATGAAATATCGATCTATAAGCAGAGAATCTTAGGGGCATTACTATGAAAAGAAATGTTGATTATGCGCAGAGAACCATAGGGGTATTGTTATAATAATTAAATATCGGTCTATGGGTAGATAACCATAGGGGTGCTACAATAATGAAATATCGATCTATGGGCGCATAATCATAGGGGCATTGTATTATACATTAGTATTATGTTATGATTTTCTTACCATTTCTTAAGAGACTAGGGACTTCTAACTTACTATTATAATTTAGTTAGATGCTTTTGTTAGGTTTAGTGGTACTAACGTATATTCTCCCATCGATCGAAACACATATGTGAACATTGGATACAAGCATACATGAAGGTCAAGGATGTGTGGATCGCAAATCAGTGAGCACCAAATTCCTGGCCAATTTATAGTTGATTGGACAAGTGTTGTTTACTTCATCCCGCTACAACCCAAGGACCTTCCTAGACGTGCACTTATAATTATTATTCGATTACGATTAGAGCACTCACATCCTATTTGCTAAATGTTCTCTTATCTTTATATTTGAAAGGAAGTTTTAGAAAAACCTTCAAATCACTCTTCCATCCCATTCTCTAAAGTACTCCTTATCTTTATATTTTACCATCCATAGTTGAGATTGCGACAAGAGATTGGTATATTTATCAACCTACTGTGCACCCCATATAACAGCTAGCCTTTCATTTCCTGGTTTGTCTCCGTACCCCTTACTCTTTACTTCTTCTTTTATGTTACTAGGGTTTAATCGTCTTCATGTGATTATAAAGAAGATAGCAATTGATGTTGCCATCAAAATGATAATGAGCATTCGTATAAGAACCGCAATGACAATTTGTTGTTCTCTCTATTTCTTTTACGTGATGTTGATTTTACATGGTCTTAATCCTTCTTTTGATCCATAAAGATCTAAATTAATCCTAAAAGTTTTTGTATTGGAGATTGATTGGTTTTAAGCTTATCATGGATGTAGCTAGTGATTGAAGAATTCGACCTGAGAATTACTACTAAGATCTAAGAAATATTGCATAGTTCTAACTGTAGCGGGCATGCTTTCATTTTTTAACTAAAGTTCTTATTTAGAGTTCTCGCATGAAGAATCCACTTGTTTATAACTGAATTTCTAATTATTGATGGTTTGCATAGTTTATAATGCTTGTTGATGTTTATCATTTCGAGTTGTTTAGGGTTCTCGCACGAAGTACCAGTTTTATAATCAAATACCAAATGTTTTTTTAACCCAAATCTTTTTATGGTAAAATTATGTTTTTAATCTCTAGCTCCATTTTTGTTTGCTATAAAACATATTTGATTCTAGCATGGGTTTTTGGAAGTAAATTAATATGGATTTTGGTTTGGTTGTAGAGTTTATACTTAATCAATTTGTACGTTAAAAGTTTGGTTATAAATGGTGTTAGCCAGTTGTTTGTTAAAAGTCATTCAGTTATATAAAAGTCAATATTTTTAAAGCTTATTTGAAAACCTTTAACTAATGTTATCTGTTTTGTCTTCTTGAGGATGCCTTGTTCTCATTCTACATGGTACTATTCAAATGGGCACCATATACTCTGTTTTGGTATATTTTTTTTAATTAGTTAATGAGTTCACTTTCTCCCTATGTTGTGTTCAATTAGGCACTTTATCTTAGGTTAAATGGGCACGATATGATGTGGTCTTGTTTTCACTAAAAAAATATGTAATTTAGTAAAGGCCTGTCAAGCAATCTGTTGTTCTCCATGTAACTAGTCTTGAATGATCATCTTTATGAATTCACTTTCTCCTCATGTTGTGTTCAATTGGGCACCCTATGTTATAACAAATGGTCATTATATGATGTGGTCTTGTCTTAACTGAAAACATGTGTAATTTAGAAAAGTCCTGTTAATCGATTTGTTGTTCTCACTGGACTTGAATGACCATGTTTATTCATATATTTGTTTATTAAATCCTTAAACTTAATTGACAAGTTTGTTCAAATAGGAACCCCAAAAATAATAATTAGGTACTTAAGCTTTAACTAAAATTTTCTCGAAATTATTTTAGGAAAAAAAGATAATAAGACTAAAAAGTTAGTAGCTAAGATTGTAAATAAATGAAAGAGAAAAAAACAATAAAAAAGAATATAGAGATAAAATAGGAAATGGAATGTGGGAGATGAAGAGGAGACGAGAAGGTGACAGTGACTCACGACAAGAGAAGCATGCAGAAGAATGGTAACAAGTACGAAGAAGAAGCAAAAGAAGACATGAGAATCATCAAGGAAGTGACCTAAAGTAAAAGAAACTACCGTTTTCATATACAATCTACTAGAAGGAATGACAAGAGCTAAACTAGGTAATTTCTTTCAAATCATATGAAACTCTTATGGATGCTTTTGTGCCTAAAAAGCAAAAATAAGGAAACATATTTGGTTTTATTAGATTCAATCAAGTTGAATATCAGGAAAGGTTGGTCGAGAAGCTCAACAGGGTAAAGATCGATGGTGTAAAGGTGGGGCTTAATCATGCAAAGTTCAACGTGCAAAGGCAGTTCCTATCTCACAAAATCCAACCAATAATAGCTCAAAGCCTAACCTAAAGAAAAGCTCAAAACAAGAATCAGATGTGAGGTACAAATCGCACATGGCTAATGGGCTATCCTACAGGGAAGTTTTAGCTCCATATTCTGTTATTGCTACTAAGTGTTCAAAGAGTGTTTGGATCCCGACTTTAGAAACATCTGCTGTGATTTCGTGGAGAAATTGCTTACTAATTGGGGAGGCAGCTGATCTTGTGGCCTTATGTAATCTACAAAATACTCTTATGATGTCAAATATGGCATGTGCAAGTATACATTACATTGGCAGTATATGGGTTATCAATTCTTTTGCATACTCTAAAGATAGGGATGAATTTCTTAATACTAAAATAAACCTTTGTAGTAGCTGGTTCTCAGATATGTATATATGGAAGGGGCAACTTCTGGAGTTTAACCGGATTGCATGGTTAAGAATTTATGGTATAAATATACAATTATGGGATAGAAGAGTATTCCACATGATAGGTGAAAAACATAGAAAAATTATAGTCCATCAGTGGCTACTCTAAACGATAGAAATTTAACATGCGATAGAATTTGAGTGATAGTTCAAACCGAGCATTGGATTGAAGAAGAAGTTCTGAGTAATGGAAGGATTATGTAATCGAAGCTCGGGTTTTGAAGATTATGAAACATGGGCTCCAGGTTTTCTTTCTTACATCGATGTCACTGGTGCCGGAGATTCCATAAAGTCTAACAACCACTTACCGTGAAAGAGAAAGGCATGCAATGTTGGCAAAAAAATAATGAATTTGAGTCGGTTATCCTTATTGGATCTCTTACTCCTGGCCCTAGGTCTCACGGTCCTTATCTTAGGCCCAAATCTACAAAAGGACCAAATTTAGTTCTCCTTCTTCTAGCTCAACTACATATTAGATATATGGGTTAGACCCTTTTAATTTGGAAGATGGATATTCATCTGGGCGTGCAAGGAAGTCAGAGTTTTCTGATGACAATAAGGGGAGCTTTGGTGGAATTCTCAAAATCAAATGGTTGTCAACAAACAAAAGGGGTTGGGGGGTGGGGGGTGGGGGCAAAACACCCTTTAAATGAAAGATAGGAATCATAATCTCTAGGATACAAGTGGGGAAAATGTTATTCATGAAGTCGGGGACACCATCCAAATGATGTTGTCATATTGGTAATTGGATTGTATCTAATGTTAAAAGTTTATGTAGAATATTAAGGAGATTCTATCTCGTCTTAGGTTTGAAGGTAACTTGCTTAGAAGTAGCATCTATGATTTAGAGTGGATGACGTACCCGTGCAAAACAAGGTTGCCTTTCTTTGATGTAAGAATGGTTGCTTACCGTTTTCATATTTAGAGCTGCAATTAAGTGCAAATATGAATTACGATAAAAATAGGAGTCTGGTCATTGAAGTTTTACAATGCCAGCTAATTGAATGGAAGGCTAGAACCCTATTAAAGGGATGTAGAGTTACTTTTATTAAATCAATTCTGGATTTCTTGCCTATCTATTATTTCTCTTTATATCGGGCTCCAAAAAAGGTCCTTGATGCCTTGGAAAAATTATGGTGTAATGGGTCTTTTGGGATCGTGTTACACAACCTAAAGATATTAGAGGCCTTGGTATTGGATCGCTAAAGGTTGTTAATGTTGCAATGCTAGCTAGGTGGTGGTGGGCCTGGTGGCGGTGGTAGTTGAAAAGAGATAAAGACAAGCTTTGGTGAAAGTTATCTCGGCTCTTCAACAAACCTCAAGATCTTGGAATTCTATTCCTGCCAAAATTGCCAATCCTGGAATTGGGAAGAACATCTCCAAAATATAAACGGACCTTAACTCAGTTAGTATGTATATCTCAAGGTAAAAACTGGGTTGTGGGGATTTAATATTTTACTGGATGGATTAATGGGTTGAGGAAGAGCCACTTTGAATTATATACCTTTATTATTTAATCTTAGAATAGTTTAAATGGGTGGCTGTGTGGGATTGTTATTATCTCTCAAATGGTTCTGTTATGTGGAGGTGGAGATGGAGAAAACAATCTCTTGAAACTGATGAACTACTAGAACTAAAAGAATTATGCATCCTTCTCAATGGTATCCTCCCATCTAATGCTAGTGAGAAATGGAGTTGGGTTGAAAATCATTGTGACACGTTCGATGTTAATAATATCAAGTAGACATACTCTCATGTTTCCAATCAAACAATTTTGTATAGTTTACCGTGGAATGATTAGGCTCCTAAAAAGATAAACATATTTAATGACATATAGAAATGAGTAGAATTCCTACAATGAATGCTTTATCACATTAGAGCATTATGTTTGAAAATATCTCCAGTGAATTATGTGGGGATCTCAATGAATAAATGGAACACCTATTTACTTCTTGCCTTGCCCTATCAATTGTATCATTTGGTCTCAAGTAAGCCAATGGTGCAATATTGAAAGAGACTTTTGTTGGGTTTTGAACAAGTTTATCAGAGTCATTTTATCCAAATAAAATAAAAAACGCAGCGGAATATGGATTCAAAACTTGTTATAGTTAATATATATATATATATAAACCATTTATATATCTGTTAAAACCGTTATGGATCGATATATGAAAACCATGCTTACAAACAACCATAGGGTGTTTAGAAGACTACCTCTCGTATGGGTTTGAAGAAGATGA
The DNA here is from genome assembly GCA_025506505.1 of Flaveria sonorensis. NCBI lineage: Eukaryota > Viridiplantae > Streptophyta > Magnoliopsida > Asterales > Asteraceae > Flaveria > Flaveria sonorensis. Next base: position 48,942,637 of record CM046435.1, read on the forward strand.
TCGATGAATGGCAGCTTCTAAAGAAGGACGCCTCAAGCTAGTTTACCCTCAAGGCTCTAACAGACACCTGGTTGCTAGGATTTTTACACTTGAACAAACCTCTGTTCTTCATTTTGTTCTTCGATCGATCGAGATCAAAACCAGAAGATCGAGAGGTGCACTTTGAGTGTTATGTTGTATATATCAGAGAGAGTGGTTGATTGCAATCATATATTGCATGTCCTAGAAAACTAAAATTTCAGACGAGGAGAGAGAAAAGTGGGCGGGGCCCAGCCCTTGTCCCATCCGCATTTCTCAAACATTCACCAGCATTAGTAAATGCGAATGAATGGTTTCCTTCCGCATTTGTAAATGCGGATGAAGAAATTTCATCCGCGTTTCCCAAATGTACATCAGCACTAGTAAATACATATGAGTAGCTTCATCAGCATTTCCTCAAATGCTCATCCGCATTAGTAAATGCCGGATGAACAGTTTCCGTCAGCATTTCCACAAATGCACATCCACATTTTCTCATAAGTAAATGCGAATGAGGAACCTTCATCCGCATTAGTTAATGCGGATGAGTAATCTTCATCTGCATTTTCTCAAAGCACATCTGTATTAGTAAATGCAGATGAGTAATTAAGAAATGCGGACAAAAGACTATATTGTTGTTAATCATTTGAATAACAATATAAAATACTCTCTCTAAAATAAATTATCCATATAGTTTATTTACAACACAAGTGCAAATATTTAGAAACCCAATTTCTAAATACTCTAAGTTTTAATATATATTTATATGATCATATCATAAAATAAATATTATAGGTGTTTTTCTAGCTTGTTATTGGGTATGACCCGACTTGGATCATAATGCACTAGCCACATCAATTCAATATGTGTCTTGGGCAGACCGTTTCCAACAATCTCCCGCTTGCACAAGATACATATAGGATTGATGCAAGTAGCAAATACCGCCTAACAACGGTTTACTACCCTTAATACGCATGACGAAGTGCCAATCAATAACATCATCTTCTTCAAGTCCCTTACTTGAAAATGATTTAGGTGAATCTATCATTTATCCTTTTGTTACAGATGTCATGTTAAATCTAGAGACACGGAATGATCATTCCCTGTTGATTTAACTTTAGCAGGCCTTAGACATCTTACTCTTAACGAATAACAGGAACAAATCCCATCTTGACTACATGCGTTTCTCACAATCACCTTGTATCACACCTGAACCTAGCTTGTGTACTATCCATATTTCAAAACAACGAAGAACTAGGTCAAAGTATAATATTTGGTGAATATCAAAACCCAATATGTATCTCAGGTTGGAGGATACCATGATATTTGCCTTTACTCAAATTTACTTATGATCAATTACATAATTCCATGTAGTAACATTTGAGAGCGAGCCAGTCCAGTATTTGTATCCCATAAATATCTATGAACTTTGGTAGCAACCTTTTGCTCTATATTCATACCTTATGAATATCCACCTATCCAAGTTCATAATAGTCTTACCTTCATATTTGTTCCCATAAATATGACCGACTATGGACATTTAGAATAATAAACATATTCATGGATCTAAACATGCTAAAATGGAACATAACTCATAGTATCATAATTATATAATGAGTCACAATAACAATTGTTCCGTTGTTTAAATGCTAAATAGATCAAATCCAATCACTAGAATATCGAAGTCCCAAGGCACAAGTATGACTCTCATGCTTTGGCCTTTCAAGGAGCTTCGTGAGTGGATCCGCAATATTTTGATCGGTGTGAACTTTGCGAATACATATCTTTCCCTTTTCAACTTCATCCCTTATGTAGTTGAATCTTCGCTCAATGTGCCTTGTCTTTTGATGTGCACAGGGTTCCTTGATTTGAGCAATCATACCCTTATTATCACAAAAGATATCTAGGGGATCTTGAATGGTAGAGACCACCCCTAGGTCGGCAATAAATTTCTTTAACCATGCAGCTTCTTATGCTGCCAATAAAGCGGCGATGTATTCCAATTTTATAGTGGACAATACTACCACATCCTGCTTTGAGCTCTTCTAGGACACTGCCCCTCCATTCATAATAAATACATACCCCGATTATGATCGAGAATCATCTCGATCAGTTTGGAAACTCGCATCCATGTAACCCTTTACAACGAGTTCCTCTTCACCAGATCCATATATTAGAAACATATCCTTAGTCCTCCTAAGGTATTTCAATATACTCTTAACAGCCATCCAATGGCTATTTCCTGGATTCTCCTAATATCTACTCGTCATCCTTAAAGCGCATGACACGTCCGGTCTAGTGCATATCATTGCATGCAAGAAGGATCCTATAGCAGATGCATATGACACTTCCTTCATCCTTTCTTGCTAATCCTTTGAGCTTGGACATTGAGATGCACTCAATATTATCCCTCTTTGAATAGGTACCAGACCTTTCTTAGAGTTCTCCATCTTGAACCTTTTCAAGATTTTATCAATGTATGTACTTTGGTTTAAACCTATCAACCGCCTTGATCTATCCCTATAGATCTTTATTCCTAAAATGTAGGTGGCTTTACCAAGATCTTTGATGGAAAAACAACTTCCAATCCAGGTTTTAACACCTTCCATGGTTGGAATGTCATTTCCTAATAGTAGTATATCATGAACATACAATACTAAGAATGTGATTATGCTCCCACTAGCTTTCTTATACAAACAAGCTTCATCAGCGTTCTTGATGAATTCAAATTTCTTGATCTCTTCACCAAAATGTTGATTCCAACTTCTCGATGCTTGTTTCAATCCATAGATTGATTTCTTTAACTTGCATACTTTATTAGGATGTTGTGGATCTACAAAACCATCGGGCTGAACCATATAGACATTCTCATCGAGATGTCCATTAAGGAAAGCAGTTTTGACATTCATTTGCCAAATATCATAGTCATAATATGCGGCAATGGCAAATAATATCCTAATTGACTTTAGCATTGCCAGAGGCGAGAAGGTCTTATCATAATCAACCCCTTGAGTTTGAGTGAAACCTTTTGCTACAAGTTTTGCTTTATAAGTATCCAAGTTTCCTTGCATATCAATTTTCTTCTTGAAAACCCACTTACATCCAACCGGTTTGGAGTTAAGCGGTGGCACAACCAATTCCCATACTTGGTTTTCATACATTGTTGGTTCATCCGAGTCAACTACATAACATCCATTCATGAAAAATCCATATCTTTCGGGTGGATAGCTAGTTCTTCCAGATCTACGAACGTTTTGTGTGTATTGATCAACCATTTGATCATTATTAACAACCTCTTGTTGATTGCTAATATCAACCAAACATGTATCGGCTTGTGGTTCTCGATCCTCATCAAGTTCCACTGTTCTATTGGTAGTTCCTTCTATAAGGAACTTAGTTTCCAAGAACTCATCCTTTCGAGCAATAAATACCTTTTGCTCTGTTAGATTGTAGAAGTAATATCCCATGGAGTCTTTGGGATATCCTACCAAGATACACTTAGTGGATCGGCCTTCTAACTTGTTTGGGGTGTTCTGCTTAACATAAGCTTCACAAATCTATACTTTTAAATATGATAACGATGGAACTCTTCCATGCTATATTTCGAAAGCTGTTTTATCCACATTCTTAGTTGGGGCCATATTTAGAATACGGGCTGTGGAGAGCAATGCGAAACCCCAAAATGACAGAGGTAGTGTGCTTCTAGCCATCATAGATCGAACCATATCCAATAGGGTTCGGTTTCTCCTTTCAGACACACCATTATGCTGTGGTTTCCGGGTGGAGCAAGTTGTGAGACAATCCCACAACTCCTAAGATGATCTTGAAAGGCATCACTAAGGTATTCACCTGCTCTATCCGAACGAAGAACTTTGATTGTTTTGTTGAGTTAATTCTCTACTTCATTCTTGAAGATTTTGAACATCTTAAAAGCTTCATCTTTGTGTCTCAACAGTACACATAACCATAACGACTATAATCGTCGATGAAGGTAGTGAAGTATCTTTCACCATTCCTTGTCATTGCATTAAAAGGACCACATACATCCGCATGTACGATTCCTAATAAATCTTTTGCCCTTTCGTTAGTGCCACTAAAGGGTTCCTTGGTTATCTTTCTTTGTAAACAAGATTCACACTTATCAAATGAACCATCTTCATTTGCTTCCAAAAGACCATTCTTTAAAGTGTTTGAATGCGATTCTTGTTTATGTGACCAAGACGACAATGCCAAAGGATGATTTACTTAAACCCATTTTAAGTTTCTTGGTGCTTGACTGGTATAATGAGTTATTAAATGATGTGTCACCATTATCCACTTCATAAATACCATTAGAAGGCATAGCCTTAAAATAAAGTATATCATCCATAAAAACACAAATACCATTGTTTACAAACTTTAATACATAACCATATTGTTTTAGAAGGGAAACAGAAATTATATTCCTAGTCAAACTAGGAGCATACAAAATATTCTTCAAGATAACTTCCAAACCACTTGGAAGCTTCAATGTATAGTCTCCTTGGGCTTCGACTTCAACTTTTGCTCTATTTCCCATGTAGAGACTAGTGTCTCCCTTCTTGTAATGTTTATTTCTTTTGAACCCCTACAACAAATTGAAAATATGAGTTCCACATCCGGTATCTAATACCCATGTGTTTGAAGAAATAACATTAAGTTCAATATGGATCATGAAAGTTGTACCTGAGGTCTGCCCAGCATCCCTCTTGTTTCTCAACTCTTTGAGATAGGTTGGACAATTCCTCTTCCAATGTCCTATCTCACCACACTCAAAACATGGATCGTTCTCCATAACCATTGGCTTCTTAAGCTTTGGTTTTGGTGGTTCCGCTTTAGCCTTTCCCTTACCTTTCCCTTTGATGTATCCCTTGCCTTTAGAAACATTTGTCTTGGGTTCGGGGTGATGCCTTTTCTTGCTGCCACCCTCATTGATCGTGAGAACCAGTAAAACCCTTTTACCCATCCCCGCTTCGACTGTTTTTAGCATTGCATGAAGTTCCCCAATGCTCTTGTCCCATCCATTCATGTTATAATTCGTGATAAACGTCTCAAACTTCTTGGTTAGACTATTGAGGATCAAATCCGTGGCCAACTCGTTTGAGACTGGACAGTTCAGCCTTTCGAGGAGATCAATGTGGCTTTTCATCTTAAGCACATAAGATGATACCGATTGGGTTTCTTCCATTCGACATGCATGAAGCGCTCGAACCGTTTCGAAGCACTCTACCCTTGCTTGTTGAAGGAACATTTCTTTCAACCGGGTAATCAAGTCGAATGCCCCATGATGTTCAAAATCCTTTTGAAGCTCGGGAATCATGGTTCCCAACATGAGGCAAGAAACTTGCACTGAATCCTCAGTGTGCTTAACCCAATCGTTGTAAGCATCAACATCATTAATGTTGGGTTCATCGGGAATAGGATCGTCCAACATATATGATTTCTTTTCTTGCTTGAAAACAATTCTCAAGTTTCGAAACCAATCCATAAAATTGTTGTGGTTAAGATGATCCTTTTCTAGGATAGTTCTTAGTGACAGGTTATGGACGGTCGGGGTGGTAGCGTTGTTTACGGCCATTTCTACAATTTTAACAAAGTTCAATTTTGGTATTTACGATAACGAAATTTTATCATAGACAATTAAAATTAAAATCTAGAAACCAACGTTACACTTAAATATTGGTTAGGTAGCCTTTATCCCATTATTTAAATTAACAAGGTAGTCAACATTTGACAATTGCAACCCTTTACAACTTCTAGTTTTATGGGATCGGTTAAACATCTTTATGTTTAGTTGGCATGTGTAACACCCGGAAAATTTCAGTATGAAGAAAAGAAAAAAAAAACAAGGGAGAAAAAGAGAATTATTGTAAAATAAGGGGTTAAAAATGGGCAAGGGCCAACTTGCCCATAATGGGTTCAAAAAGGTGATAAGGCCACCCATACTTTCTCTCTCATGCAAAAGGTCTAGGCAGAAGTAAGAAGAAGAAGTTTCACCTGGTTTTAGAGAGAGAAAGTCTTCAAAGGTAAGATTCTATGGTGTTCTTCTTGGTTTTCAGTTGGGTTTTCAGCTTCTGGACCGATCCTTAAGTGTTTCTATGTGTTTGGTTGTGTGTTTTCGTGTGTTTAGGTGCTAGAACTCCAGGTTGCTCTCGGGTTTGGAGGAGTTTTACTCGAAAGCGGTTAGAGGTGAGTTCTAGATCCCCTCTTTTAAATGTTCTCTACTTATTTGGGGCTGGTATGTATATTAAACTGATGTTTTTGAAGCAAGTTATGATTTTCCATGTATGGTACGGTTGTTTATGATGATATAGATATGTTTTATGATTTTCATGATGATTGTATGAATGTTTTACTTGTTCTAAGTGTTATACCGATAGATCTAAGCTAAGAATATGCTTAAAATGATGTATGGAGACTGGAAAATAAGTAAGTTGAATTGCAGGTGATAGACTTGGTGTCCACTTTGGACACTAGCCGTCCGCTATGGACACTAGCCGTACGCTATGGACACTTAGGCAATTAGACTGTCCACTGTGGACTTTGGCTGTCCGCTGTGGGCATTGTTCATCCGCTGTGAACCCTTTAACCATCCGCTGTGAACACACTTAGTGTTTTACTCATCCGCATTTAAGTATTGTTCATCCGTATTTAAGTATTGTTCATCCGCATTTGGACTTGTTCATCCGCATTTGGACTTGTTCATCCGCATTTGGTTCACCCGCATACTTTAGACACTTAGAATAGTTTCTAAAGACTTTCATCCGCATTTGTTCATCCGCATTGGTATACATTCATCTGCATTTCTTTGGGGACTTAGAATTATTCTAAAATTTTAGAAATAGAATTTAAGTGTACGTACTTATGTATAAGGAAAGATTATGCTTGTTTAATGTTTCTAATGTTTGATTCTCTTCTTATGGGCTGCTTGTTGTGGATAGTTATTATTATACTTCATGATATGTGATTATTAAAACAGTAAATATTTTAAAAGTATTATTCATAACCAAGTGGACACAAAATAAAAAAAGACAGTGGAACTTAATGAATGTTACCCCCAAGCCCTTATAATCAATGGAAAGCCTTGCAAGCATAATGGAATGAGGTGCATGACCTTGTAGTCGTTAGCTCAACTGATGTGTGGCTAATTCAGGATGCACATCTGGGGTCTAATCCTAGGGATTGACCAAATCAATGGGACCCATATTCATGTGCAGGCTTCGTGCCTAGTAGTGTGGGTCAACTGTCGAATGGGTTAGCTACCAAAAAATCATTTGCCGATAGGGGTTCGGCATTTGTTTCCAACAACAATATAGGCTCTTGCTTTGTGCAAACCTAGACAATGATAGTGAAAGATAATGAAAGAAAGAAAGATAAAGAATCTCTTAATGATTGATTATGTATAATGATGAATGATCACCAAGTGATGTTTACAAAATTATATTTTCTATATTATTAAACTAGAACTCACTCAGCAACGATGACTTTTTATATGCATATCAGTTAGCAGGTAATGGTGTTGCTGGGAATGGCATGAGGTTGAAGCTACCTGGCAAATAAGACTGGTATCCATGACACGCTGAAAAGTTATTTTTGTTTTGAAATGCAACTAGATGTTCTTTTGTAACTAGCAACAACAATGTATTTCTTGGCAAAAGTAATGGTTAATGAATGCTATGGTTTTTATTAAATTATTCTGCTGTAAAGTTTTCTTGTTTTGATGAATCTGAATATACATTAATATGAAAAGTGCTATGAATGACCAACTGTGGGGTTCCCTGGAACGGGGCCTTACAAGTTGGTATCCGAGCCAAAGTTTAAGAGAATTAGGTAAATTATTTTTCAAAACCTAAACTTAAACTGAAAATGGGACCAAATAGAGGGATGCCAGCCCAAGTAGCTATGTGCCATCAGGTAATTTTTCATAAAGTTAACTGGTATTACGTGCGTGTGCTATTTGATTTATGTGCTTAGTAGATTTGGATACTGATGTAGTCTGGATAGGGAATGCTTGGGGGATGAAGAGTAAAGTAAGTGGCTAATCACAACTGGCCACTGTAATTAGGGACTTACTATACTTGACATAATCTGAGCTATTACCTTGAATGACCTTGTTAGTGTTTGAATCTTATAGGAAGTAGATCTTATGGCGGGTAGGAAATCTGGGAAGGCAACCGGAAGTAGATCTTATGGCGGGTAGGAAATCTGAGACGATTCATGAGGACACAGACCTCCATAGCCACTAAGAGGGTGTAGGATCAGCTACCCTCAAGTCTACGGTAAAGGAAGCTATTGCTGACGAGGTCTACAACGTCATGCAAAATGTGTTTCCCTCAGTGGTGACCGAAGTGTTAAGAGCTGTAAAGGAGGGTGAGAGAACTGATGATGCTGGGAAGAAGGAGAAAGTAGAGGAAGAGCCATCTAGCCCAAAGGTGGTAATTCATGATGATGATAGCGAGGAGGAGAAGGAGACCGCTAAGGGGTGCACCTATGGGGAGTTTCAGAGGTGCAAAACCCGACCTTTGACAGTAACACCAATGCTACTACTACTCACCATTGGGTTCGAGAAATGGAGGCAGTCCTAGACATCAGTGAGTGTCGGGAGGATCAAAAGGTGAAGTTTGCCTCCTATTATACTAGTGGGACAACATTGTCCAAGCCGAGGGAAAACGGTCTATAGCAAGGATGAGGTGGTCGGAATTGAAGGAACTGGTATTGGAGGAGTATTGTCCACATCGAGAGTTTGACAAAATTAAGAAGGAGTTCTTGCATTTGGAGGCTGGAAACATGACTCATCAAGAGTATACCTCTAAGTTAATGAACTTGCAAGACTTGTGCCGGATCTAGTAACTCCAGAGTCCAAGAAGATTAAGAGGTACATGCAGGGTTTGCCCGTGGACATTAGGAGGAACATGATAGCCGCTAGACTGAGCATGTTTAGGTCTGCAGTAGATTTGGCCTGAAGATTGTATGATGAGAGGGACCCAGTGCTAATTCAGAGGAAGGTTGAGAAGAGTTGGAACAAGAACGGTAATAGGAAGAGGTTCAGGAGTGACAACTATGAGATCGGGGAAAAGAAGATGAGGATTGACGATCGTCACCCAGGATTGAGTAAGGGGAGCAACAGGAGGGAATGTAAGAAGTGTGGGAAGGTTCACATGGGTGAGTGTAGAGTGGGGATGAACCGGTGTTTTAAGTGTGGAGGTGAAGGCCACTATGATAAAGAGTGTAGGGTACCACGATCTTATCAATGCGGGGAAGTAGACCACTCGGGCCGAGATTGCAAGAAGGGTGGAGCAGGGAGCTCAGGGACCAGACTATGGGTGAAAAAGGGAGAAGTGAGAGCACCAAATCCAAGGAAAGGGCATTCAACATGACCCGGGAAGAAGCCAGAGTGGACCTTGAAATAGTTTCAGGTATGTTTTTGGTAAACCAATTGTATGCTTCTGTGCTCTTCAATTCGGGTGCTAGTAGAAGTTTTGTATCTGCCACCTTTGTCGTGCAATGCATGGTAAGAATAAGAAGATAGACATGCCCTTGCATGTAGAGACAACAATAGGAAAGTCTACTAGGGTGACTGATGTGATATACGATTGTCTCGTAGAGTTGGACGGTTATAAGTTTCCTGCTAGATTGTATCTGATGGCCCTAGGAGGTTTTGATGTGGTGTTAGGGATGGATTGTTAGTGGCCTACGAAGTGAACATCGTGTGCCAAAAGAAGACAATTCGTTTGACTACGCCCGATGGCAGCTTGGTTATGGTACATGGAGACAAGGAGTACATTACACCGCTAGTGATCTCGATAATCACGGTAGAGAAGTTTATGAGAAGAGGGTGTGGTGCTTACCTGGCTTATGTGAAGGATGTGGATGCTACCGTGCCTCAGCTGTCAGGCGTGCCGGTAGTATGCGATTTCCCGATGTGTTTCCCGAAGACCTACCAGGGGTGCCACCTGACCGCGAGATCGAGTTCCAGATTGATCTGATACCTGGTGCCCAACCTGTTGCGAAGGCGCCGTATCGTCTTACTCCCTCTGAGATGAAGGAATTGATAACTCAGCTGCAAGATTGTTAGATAAGGGGTTCATCGGACCAAGTATCTCTCCCTGGGGTGCTCCGGTCTTGTTTGTAAAGAAGAAGGACGGTAGCATGAGGATGTGCATCGACTACCGTGAGTTGAACAAGTTGACGATGAAGAACCAGTACCCACTACTGAGGATTGATGACTTGTTTGATCAGCTCCAATGCGCCAACTGGTTCTCAAGGATAGATCTCCGATCTGGTTATCATCAGCTAAAAGTTAAAGAACAGGATATCCCGAAGACCGCGTTTCAAACACGATATGGGCAATACGAATTCCTCGTTATGTCTTTCGGTTTAACCAATGCGTTAGCTGCTTTTATGGATTTGATGAATCGGGTGTGTCGGCCGATGTTGGATAAATCAGTGATTGTGTTTATCAATGATATCCTGATTTATTTGAAGAGTGAAGACGAGCATGCCGGTCATATTTACGAGGTATTGGAGACGCTTAGAAGAGAGAAGTTGTATGCTAGGTTCTCCAAATACACGTTCTGGCTGCGGGAAGTTTAGTTTTTGGGTCATGTGGTTAATTCTAAAGGGATTATGGTGGATGTGGCAAAGGTGGAGGCGGTAATGCAATGGAAGACTCCAAAGACGCCATCCAAGATCCACAGTTTCTTGGGTTGGTGGGCTACTACAGAAGGTTCATCTAAGACTTTTCCAAGATAGCTTCACCATTGACCAAATTGACCCGTAAGGATGTGAAGTTCGTATGGGGTCAAGAGCAGGAGAGTGCTTTCGAAGAGTTAAAGACAAGATTGACTCAAGCTCTTTTCTTGACGTTACCCGAAGGGAATGAAGACTTGGTGGTCTATTCAGATGCTTCTTATTCGGGATTAGGTTGCGTGCTGATGCAACGAGGAAGGGTTATAGCCTATGTGTCCCGACAGTTGAAGATCCATGAGGCTAACTACCCTACTCATGACTTGGAGTTGGCAGTTGTGGTCTTTTCGTTGAAGATTTGGAGGCACTACCTGTACGGGTCGAAGTGCACCATCTTCACTGATCACAAAAGTTTGAAGTACTTCTTTGAGCAGAAGGATCTCAATATGAGGAAAAGAAGATGGTTAGAGTTGATCAAAGACTATGATTGTGAGATCCATTATCATTGGGCAAGGCCAACGTGGTGACGGATGCCCTTAGCCGAAAAGAGAAACCCGAGTTGATTCGGGTGAAAGCTTATCAGTTGGTTATGACCTCCGATGTGATGAAGCAAATTAAGGAATTTCAGGATGAAGCGCTGAAAGAAGATCAGATTAACTTCGAAAGGATGAAAGGTCGATCGGGGCGGATGTGGATTCCTCGTTATGGGGGCTGCGTGGGAAGATCATGGATGAGGCTCACAAGACTCGATACTCAATTCATCCCAGTGCTACAAAGATGTATCATGATATGAAGAAAGATTACCGGTGGCCGGGAATGAAGCGTGATGTGGTGGGGTATGTGAGTAAGTGCCTTACTTGTTTACAAGTGAAGGCGGAGCACCAGAAGCCATACCAGAAGCCTTGGATATACCCGAGTGGAAATAAGAGCACATCACCATGAAATTCATTATGAAGTTACCGCGTACGGCAAGGGGATATGATGCCATATGGGTGATAGTTGATCGTCTGACGAAGAGTGCTGACTTTCTATCGATCTGCGAGACGTATTCATCTAAGAGGTTGGCGGATCCATTCATCAAAGAGATAGTGACTCGTCATGGCGTACTGGTGTCTATCGTGTCTGATCGTGACACCCAATTTACATCTGAGTTTTGGAAAAGATTTCATGATGCAATGGGGATGAGGTTACATATCAGTACGGCTTACCATCCTCAGACAGACGGTCAATCGGAGAGGATGATTTAGATGTTGGAGGATATGCTATGAGCATGCGTCATTGATTTTGGAGGAAGTTGGGACGGATACTTACCGTTAGCCGAATTCTCATATAACAACAGTTACCATGCCACCATTGGTATGCCTCCATATGAGATGCTATATTGTAGAAAGTGTAGAACGCCTGTATGTTGGGTGATATCGGGCAGAAGGAGATAGGGAGCATTGAGGTGATCGAGGCTACGACTGAAAAGTTGGAAAAGATTAAGGCCTTTATGAAGGCGGTAAAAGATAGAAAAAAAGTCGTATGCTAACTAGAGGCGTAGACCGATTGAATTCAAGGTGGGTGATAGAGTCATGCTGAAGGTCTCACCTTGGAAAGGGGTCATCCAGTTTAGGAAGCGGGGAAAGTTAAGTCCAAGGTACATAGGGCCTTTCCTAATCATTGCCGAGTAGGAGAGGTGGCCTATCGACTGGAGTTACCCGATGAGTTAAGTGGGATTCATCCGACGTTCCATGTATCTCAATTATGTGGAGCAGCCAGTGGCCATCATTGACAGAAAAGAGAAGAGGCTACAGAATAAAGTGGTTCAGCTGGTGTGAGTACAGTCGAGACACAGGAAGGGATCTGAGTCTACGTAGGAGACTGAGGAAGAGATGAGACAGCATTACCCACAGCTGTTCGAGGAGTGACAGGTTTCGGGGACGAAACCTATATAAGGGGGTTGGACTTGTAACACCCGGAAAATTTCAGCATGAAGAAAAGAAAAGAAAGCAAGGGAGAAAAAGAAAATTATTGTAAAACAAGGGGTTAAAAGCGCGCAAGGGCCAAACTTGCCCATAATGGGTTCAAAAGGTGATAAGGCCACCCATACTTCTCTCTCTCATGCAAGAGGTCTCGGCAGAAGTAAGAAGAAGAAGTTTCACCCGGTTTTAGAGAGAGAAAGTCTTCAAAAGGTAAGATTCTATGGTGTTATTCTCGGTTTCAGTTGGGTTTTCAGCTTCTGGACCGATCCTTAAGTGTTTCTATGTGTTTGGTTGTGTGTTTTCGTGTGTTTAGGTGCTAAAACTCCAGGTTGCTCTCGGTTTGGAGGAGTTTTACTCGAAAGCAGTTAGAGGTGAGTTCTAGATCCCCTTTTTAAATGTTCTCTACTTATTTGGGGCTGGTATGTATATTAAACTGATGTTTTTGAAGCAAGTTATGATTTTCCATGTATGGTACGGTTGTTTATGATGATATAGATATGTTTATGATTTTCATGATGATTGTATGAATGTTTAAGATGTTCTAAGTGTTAGACCGATAGATCTAAGCTAAGAATATGCTTAAAATGATGTATGGAGACTGGAAAATAAGTAAGTTGAATTGCAGGTGATAGACTTGGTGTCCACTTTGGACACTAGCCGTCCGCTATGGACACTAGCCGTACGCTATGGACACTTAGGCAATTAGACTGTCCCCTGTGGACTTTGGCTGTCCGCTGTGGGCATTGTTCATCCGCTGTGAACCCTTTAACCATACGCTGTGAACACACTTAGTGTTTTACTCATCCGTATTTAAGTATTGTTCATCCGTATTTAAGTATTGTTCATCCGCATTTGGACTTGTTCATCCGCATTTGGACTTGTTCATCCGCATTTGGTTCACCCGCACACTTTTAGACACTTAGAATATTTTCTAAAAACTTTCATCCGCATTTGTTCATCCTCATTGGTATACATTCATCTGTATTTCTTTGGGGACTTAGAATTATTCTAAAATTTTAGGAATAAAATTTAAGTGTACGTACTTATGTATAAGGAAAGATTATGCTTGTTTAATGTTTCAAATGTTTGATTCTCTTCTTATGGGCTGCTTGTTGTGGATAGTTATTATTATACTTCATGATATGTGATTATTAAAACAGTAAATATTTTAAAAGTATTATTCATAACCAAGTGGACACAAATAAATAAAAGAAGACAGTGGAACTTAATGAATGTTACCCCCAAGCCCTTATAATCAATGGAAAGCCTTGCAAGCATAATGGAATAAGGTGCATGACCTTGTAGTCGTTAGCTCAACTGATGTGTGGCTAATTCAGGATGCACATCTGGGGTCTAATCCTGGGGATTGACCAAATCAATAGGACCCGTATTCATGAGCAGGCTTCGTGCCTAGCAGTGTAGGTCAACTGTCGAATGGGTTAGCTACCAAAAAATCGTTTGCCGATAGGGGTTCGGCATTTGTTGCCAACCAACAATATAGGCTCTTGCTTTGTGCAAACCTAGACAATGATAGTGAAAGATAATGAAAGAAAGAAAGATAAAGAATCTCTTAATGATTGATTACGTATAATGATGAATGATCACCAAGTGAAGTTTATAAAAGTATATTTTCTATATTATTAAACTAGAACTCACTCAGCAACGCTGATTTTTTATATGCATATCAGTTGGCAGGTAATGGCGTTGCTGGGAATGGCACGAGGTTGAAGCTACCTGACAAATAAAGACTGACATCCATGACACGCTGAAAAGTTATTTATTTTTGAAATGCAACTAGATGTTCTTTTGTAACTAGCAACAACAATGTATTTCTTGGCAAAAGTAATGGTTAATGAATGTTATGGTTTTTATTAAATTATTCCGCTGCAAAGTTTTCTTGTTTTGATGAATCTGAATGTGTTTTAATATGAAAAGTGCTATGAATGACCAACTGTGGGTTTCCCGGGAACGGGGCCTTACAGCATGTTTAATCCCATCAACACCATTGTATGCCATGCTTCGGTGACCCTATTCACATGGTTTCCAACTCAATTCGTCCTACTTACACACACGTGTGAGTTTACACATACAAGTGGTTAGGTGACCTTTATCCCATAAATACGTTAACCCCACCTCAAACACACAAGTTCCCTAAAAGTGGTTAGGTGACCTTTATCCCACAAAGAGTTCCCAGGTGATTTGAGTGTTGCTTAAAAGGATGGTGTTAAACTTGTTTAAAAAGGATTTTTGTTTCCATTAATTCTAGTTTTAAAAATATTTTGTACCTTACATTTGCATGCATTCAAATGCGTGGTACTTTAGTGAAACCAACTTTCAAGGCACTTTTAATAAAACTCAATTTTATTGCTAAAACATTAACCTTTAATAAAACCATTTTATTACCCATGTTAATGTTTCCAAAAGAACCATTTTAAGCTTGTTGTTGATTTTAAATTGTTTAACAATGCATATCCAAATATCACATAAAAAATAAAATTAAATCAACCACACAAGCATAACATACAACAACAAGTTCATAACCATAGTCAACTAATTTAACATCACTTGTTGACCGAAACAAGTGAGTTAATTAGGTCTTTCCTAAGGGTAAATTGACACAACACTTATGCCGGTGAACTCCCACTTGATCCTGCATCCAAATGCTTCAAGCGTCCACTTTATGTTGTGATTCTTTCATTCGATTTGGGCTTCCAAATGGGCTTAAGCTTCTGCACCAAACTCCTTTGGGCCTTCATAATATGTTTTCGGTTATTGGGCTTAAATCCCATTAAGAGCTATAAGGCCCTTTAGGCTCAAAATTGGCCCAAACCGAAAAACAGTCTTGTTGCATCTTCTTTTACAAAATATATCCTAAATACATTTTTCTAGTAAAAGTAAAATGCAACTAACCTATTTATTTTGCATACCAAATGGAAAAATAAATAAATTACATAGCCAAGAGAAAGAACAAATACATTTAATTATTACAATCCTTTTGAATAATCAAATACAAATCACAACACATCCAAACGCAAGGTCTCGGCTAGGTTATGAACATTTAAAATACATATCCTAATATGCAAGCAAAAACCCCAGAGCTTCCCCTTGAACCACTGATTTTCGGTTATGGTAAAAACAAACCAAATATCATGATTCTTGTCTAAACAACTAAATCATCCAAATGATTAAATTTTTCAAGATTACAGTATGCATGTAAAGTAGAATCTTGAAAAATAAGGAAAAACATTGACCAGAACTCTCGGTTTGTTGGTGAATCAACACCAAGAAACCGAGATTTCAGTCAAGATGAAGCATGTATCCATATAACCAGCTCTTGATGCCATTGTTGGGTTTTGAACAAGTTTATCAGAGTCATTTTATCCAAATAAAATGAAAAACGTAGCGAAATAAGGATTCAAAACTTGTTACAGTTAATATATATATAAACCATTTTATCTATCTATTAAAACCGTTATGGATCGATATATGAAAACCATGCTTACAAACAACCATAGGGTGTTTAGAAGACTACCTCTCATATGGGTTTGAGGAAGATGATCGATGAATGGCAGCTTCCAAAGAAGGACGCCTCAAGCTAGTCTACCCTCAAGCCTCTAACAGACGCCCGGTTGCTAGGATTTTTACACTTAAACAAACCTCTGTTCTTCGTTTTGTTCTTCGACCGATCGAGATCAAAACCAGAAGATCGAGAGGTGAACTTTAAGTGTTATGTTGTATATATCAGAGAGAGTGGTTGATTGCAATCATATATTGCATGTCTTAGAAAACTGAAATTTCAGACGAGGAGAGAGAAAAGTGGGCGGGGCCCAGCCCCTTGTTCCATTCGCATTTCTCAAACATTCACCCGTATTAGTAAATGCGGATGAATGGTTTCCTTCCACATTTGTAAATGCGGATGAAGAAATTCCATCCGCATTTCCCAAATGTACATCCGCACTAGTAAATACGGATGAGTAGTTTCATCATCATTTTCTCAAATGCTCATCCGCATTAGTAAATGCGGATGAACAGTTTTCGTCAGCATTTCCATAAATGCACATCCACATTTTCTCATAAGTAAATGCGGATGAGGAACCTTCATCCGCATTAGTTAATGCAGATGAGTAATCTTCATCCGTATTTCCTCAAAAGCATATCTGTATTAGTAAATGCGGATGAGTAATTAAGAAATGCGGACAAAAGACTATATTGTTGTTCAACCATTTGAATAACAATATATAATACTCTCTCTAAAATAAATTATCTATATAATTTATTTACAACACAAGTGTAAATATTAGAAACTCAATTTCTAAATACTCTAAGGGTTAATATTTATTTATATGATCATATCATAAAATTAATATTATAGGTGTTTGTCTAGCTTGTTATTGGGTATGACCCGACTTGGATCATAACGTACTAGCCACATCAATTCAATATGTGTCTTGGGCAGACCGTTTCTAACAACTTTCGTTCCCATTCCCAACTGATGTGGGATGTTACAAGTATTCCATATATCCATGCTTTTACATTCAAGAATTTGATGGAGTTGCACAAGTCAGTCTATGAAGATGAATGCCAGTGGAAAAATAGTGCATGCGGTTATGTTACAAGTCTCCATTATTGGCCCGAGTTTTGCAAATCGTTTCTCTTTTCGTCCTTTTGAATAACGGTGTTAACATTTTCTATTAGATTTTTTAAAAAAGACGAAAATATTCCTAAGGGCCTAAATAATTTATAAAAAAATATTACCATCTCAGTTTTCAATTTCTCTCTCACTCTCCCTTTTTCTTCTTTCTCCATAGCACCACACACCACGACCACCACACACCGCCGCCACCACACACCACAGCCCCTCACACACCGCCCCCACAACACTACCAGCACACAACCACCGCCACTACCACTTCCGTCTGCAACTAAAACCGTCACAAAAACCTAGATGCATATGGATTAACATGATACAACATTTATTACGATTTCAAATTTCGTGGTTTGAGTAAGAACCATTTGAACTATTGATCAAGGAGAGCTATGAGACCTGAGTTGGAGTTGATCTTGGTTGAGTTTGATATGGGGAGCTGACATTAATGGATGTTATGAAGAAGATGATGAGGTTTAATGCACCTTAGATCTAAGAATTCATGGAGACTAATCGATGTAGAGGGCTTCGATTTTTGTGGTGGTCGCTGCTATGGTGGTCGATTGCTGGTGTTGCGGTGATCGATAGTCGGTGCTGCGGTGGTTGATGGTTGGTGCTGCGGTGGTGATAGTGTGGCAGCGGTGGTGGAGAAGGTGATAGTGGCATTGTTAATGGTTGGTGTTGCAGGGGAGTAGAATTGAAGAAGAAAGGGATGAGGTCAAATGTGTATTTAATATAAATATAAATGTCTATACTAATATCTAGTTTTTAATATTAAGTGAGGCGTTAACAAAAAATTGTTAACATTATTATTCAAAATGACAAAAATATAAACGATTTTCAAAGCTAAGGTTAATAATGGAGATTAATTAAATGTTGGTACTCGAATGGGACAGTCAGGGATCAAAACCAAGATTAACTTTAAAGTGTAGGTTATGAGTTCGAGTCTCATTTGGTACAATATGTTTCAATTGGGCCTGCGATTTTATCACAGTGCATCTTTGGATGGTGAGTTTTTCTATAATGATGGGCGGACCAGATGAACACTGTTTATATTCGCGAACGCGGGTGGCGTATCACAATTGGGTTTGACCATATGATTGGGTTAGTATTGGTTGGTCGTTAAAGAACAAATAATAATAATAAATAGCTTTACGAGGAGTACCGTCGTGTATAACTTTTGTCAGTGAATTTGATTCATTGAATATAAAGCAGGAACAGAACCAAAACCAGAAATCCAGAAGCCTCTACTGCTGTCTTTGTTGCTTGTCAGTTGTCAACCCCAAATTTCCACAGGTAACGCCATCGATCATCATCGGCCGAACTTCTGTTCGTATCAATAACTGTAAACTCTGATTTCTTTACGTATCTCTATCAATTGCTTCATTGTTACAACTTCAAAGCACCATAATCGCTGTTAGGGTTTTTCTTACTTTTATGTTTTCTTCTCAAAATCATGCATGTATGGATGTTTGTTTTATTTGGTGATTTATTTACAATTATACAGCTTTTAGAAACCAAATTAAGCGTCAAATATCTTTGCTTTGTTGCTTTGGATGCTGAATTTGCTTTTACTGGACTGTTATTTGCGTGCTTTCCTTTTTCTGTGAACAGATCACTTTGATTTTGGGGTCAATTGATGGTTAACACCAAAATTGGTTTGAAGCAGTTTCTGTTGTTAAGGATTTATGGACCATGGGACAGCTTTTATGTTTTTTTCTAGTTACGCGAGTGATAGAAGCCTTATTATTCTTCCCTGTTATTTATGCTTCAAATGAACTTGTAAAGCTTGATAAGTTTCTGTATTTTTAAAGTACATGAACTGTGATGTAGCATGCTCAATTGCTAGAACTGTGTGGTAATTCAAAATAGCCACTTTGTCATTATTAAAGCTTTTTTAACTATTAATTTTTTATTCTCTGTGTATTTGAGGGGCTTTGGCATTTGGATTTGTTGTACGCATAGTTCTTTAACATTATCTTAAACCGAGCTGTTATTGCATAATCACTTCATTTTTTTTTCAGAGAAACATGGGTCGCTCAAGTCGTACTGTCTACGTTGGTAATCTTCCTGGTGATATTCGTGAAAGAGAGGTGGAAGATTTGTTTTACAAGGTCTTCTCTTATGTCTCTGTGTAAAATGTTAGTTTTGGAACAATACTTACGGCTTCTTAACTTGCATGCGGGAAAGATGTTTTGTGTGTGGATCGTTTAAATGATCTTATCATTTGTTCCGTTACCAAGTTGTTATACTGTTTAAGTTATCTTCCATATTTTCATGTTGCTTTTGCTTATGCTTGCAGTATGGGCCCATTGTTCAAATTGACCTGAAAATTCCACCTAGGCCCCTGGTTTTGCCTTTGTAGAGGTAAAAGGTGCATTTTGTGTTGGATATTACTTTTAATGAATGAGCTTTACAGTTTTGGATGAGTTTTTGGATTAATTGTAGTTTGAAGATGCTCGTGACGCTGAAGATGCCATTCGTGGAAGGGACGGCTATAAATTTGATGGTCAACGCTTACGAGTTAGTCAATGGAAACAGTCTTGTTTTATCATTAAATAATAATCCAATTGAATAAGCCAGCATAATTGTTTATTTGTTTCTTGCTTTGCATTTGTTTATTTTGTGTTTGTCTGTAGGTTGAACTTGCACATGGTGGGAGAGTTTCACCTTCTGTAGATCGCTACGGCAGTGGAGGTAGTCGTGGGGGATCATCTAGGCGCTCTGACTATCGTGGTTTGTTCATTTTTTTAATCTTTTTTATAGCTTGTATTCTGTTCACTATATATCTATGATACAAGCAGTTTAAAATTTTACAAACACTTCACTTTGCAGTTTATGTCACAGGATTACCTTCTTCTGCTTCATGGCAAGATCTGAAGGTCAGTTTGGTTTGTTAAAGCACAAATAAATGTTAGAGATGGTTCAAGAACCTAGAAAGCAGTTCTTTAAGAGCTCAAGCTGACTTGTAAAGTAATTAGCCGGACTCAGATAAAATCACTAGAGATAAAGGTGGCCATTTTAACCCATGTACTATTTTATGTATAAATGGGTTAATCTGGGTTATGTTCTTTCTGTAACAGGTCAAGTTAAAATTTAAACGGGCCATAAGGATTATAGTGTTGAACGGCATCTGAATTGTTTCAAATGCATCAAACCTTCTAAAGCTCTTTATTTAAAGAAGTTGGATTTGCTGTTATAATGATATTTTTTATAGTCATAGTTTGATAAACTAATTAATTTGTTTGTCTAAAAAACAACCTGACCTTAATCACTTTGATCTTACTAGAAGTCTATCTATTTGACATAAACTTGTTAGTTGTTATACCAAAGTGTCCACCTTGCTACCTCTAATTTGATATCAATCTGAGTTTCTCGAACACAGTGTTGACCAGAGAAATACAAATCTAGAGTTGAAGAGTTAAGCTTGTACACTTACAAGTAGGGGTGTAAAAGAGCCAAGCCGAGCCCGAGCTCGTCTAGGCTCGTTTTGAGTTGAGAGGGCTCAAGCTCGAGTTGGGCTTGTTTAGAGCTTTATTTCTAAAGCTCCAGCTTGGCTTGTGAGAAATCTTTCGAGCTCGGCTTGGGCTTGGTTCGTATATTATTTAATTTTTTTATTTATATATATTTTTCTTAGTTTTATATAACTTATATTCAGAACCGATCCCAAGTAGCTCATGTGCCAGTTTGACTCGTTTATAGTTTTACACCCCCATTTAGAAGCTTGTCTTTGGTTTTCTATAAGTTCAGTCTAAACTTATTATGTGGGCACTATCCGAACCTATAGACATTAATACAGCCCTTTAAGTAACTCATTTCGTAGTTAACTATTCATTTGTGTTCTTATTTCTAAGCACATTATGTACAACTCCCACAATCCACAAAACAATTTGTATAATTTCTTCTTTGGCTTTCATAATTGGATTTATGTTCAATGCTAGGATCACATGCGTCGAGCTGGTGATGTTTGTTTCTCTCAAGTTTTTCGTGAGCGTGATGGTGAGCTGTACTTACTATGTCTTCTATTTTACTAAATATATGAAGATTTTGACACCTGTTGATTGATATAAAATAAATTAATGATTTTACTCAATCATGTTATAATTTCTGCTAATATTATGCTACCTACATTCATGCATTGTTGGTCAAATGGGAATGATTTTTAGATGTATCTATGCTTGGTTTCTACTTGGTAAAGGAAATCTTTATTTTGAAAACTGAAAAATGGAGTAGATGTGGCAATTTTGGTCTATTTGCTTGTGAGTGGATCAAGCCTGGTTATATTTTATTTCTTAACGGGTAAAACAGGGTAAAAAATGGAAAAAATTAGTCAAACAAAGAGTACAAATGGAACAAATGGTCTGGAAATTATTGAAAATGTGTTCTTAATGCATAATCACCAGGTAAGTCATTCTATGAAGAAATAGATATTTATTAAAACAATATGATATTTATAGTCATATTTGACACTAGTCATTTTTAAATATTAACTGGTTGACAAACTAGTGTTTTGAGATCAACCCAAGCCACAAAAACGTACATGGATATACCCATTTTGATCGGTGAGACGGTGACCAACCCGCTGAGCTGCCCATTATGCTACCTCTAAAATGGCGTACCGTTTAAAATTCTTCATATGCTTCACTACTAAGGTAGAATTGTGGATAATTATTTTATCACAGCTCACACAAAGCAGGATATGTTAATCATTGCTGATAAGTGACATTGATTTTAAGCTCCATTTATAATTAGAAATGACTATTGTTTTAGGTTAAGACGATTTTTTTCATGTTTAGTTATGATATATGTCTTTGCATTATTGTCTCACAGTGTACTTTCTGTGATCCAGCAATTATCAACAACGCTTACTTATTTTTTTGCAGGCATGAGGGGGATTGTGGACTACACAAACTATGATGATATGAAATATGCGGTCAGTTTTAGATAATAGTTATACATTACATAATGACATGCTGTTTTTTTCTCTTTACAAGTTTGAGAGTGGTGTTGAATGGTACACCTGTTTGAATATTTCTGCAACTTTATTAATATACTTCATACGTTTTATTCTAGATAAGGAAGCTTGATGACTCACTTTTCCGTAACCAGTTTTCTAAGGCCTACATACGGGTATGTCTTGAGAAATCTAGTGAGCCTTCTTATAGGGTGTTTGGATGTGTGTTTTGGGAGTAATTATTTGATTTGATAATGAGAATCAAATAATTAGAAAGTGTTTGGATGTGTTTTTCTTGATAATCAGATGTTTGAGTTTTAAACATTATGATTATCTATTAAACATTATGATTATCTAGGTAATTAACACATAAAATGAACAGAAAGGAGATGTTTTGGTTGAAATAAGGGTAGCTAACCCTTACATAGCCAAACACCCCCTTCTTATTTATTTCTGCAAATACAATCATCAATTACTTGGTCATTTGTTGGCAACAGGTAGAGGAGTATGATCGAAGGCGCAGTACTCTAGAAGCCGAAGCCGAAGCCCATATTATTCAAGAAGCAGAAGTCCAAGTCACAGCCATAGCTATGATAGCAGGAGCAGGTCAGTTCGTATCTTTCATAGTTTACAAGGTTTCCACTTATTAAGAAATATATAATAATCAAATGCTTTCATACAGTTATTCTCCCAGGGGAAAATATTCTCGCAGGTCTCGATCCAGATCTATATCTTCACGGCCCCGTTCTGAATCATCACTTAGCCCAGCTTCAAGGTACATAAACCAAATGACATGCTCTTGTTAATATAATATCCAAACATGTGCTTGTAGGTTGTCTTGCATATATGAAGTATTGTTAACTGGTTGGGTAGGACATGGAGTAAAACTATTTTCAGAGTCGAATGTCAATCAATTGGGTTTCTTTAAACTTGGGCCTTCATTAACGACTCTTTTGTTATTTGTATGCTACTCATGTTTGGTCCAATAGTGTATAGTATCTCTAGCACTTTGCTAAAGAAGGTTGGGGGTTTCATGCTTCCATTTGTGAAAGGATTTTTAAAGGGTGCCTTTGTTTT
>CM046435.1:48970998-49014298 GCA_025506505.1 Flaveria sonorensis
AAACCGAACCAATTAGCACAAAAACACTTACCTTAGAAATTTTTAGCCTTCCTTTCCTGAAAAATCCGAGAGAACAAGCTTAGCTTCTTCTTCTTCTTTTGTTTCAGTCGAACACAGCAGCAGCAGGGGTGATATGGGCGGCCATGCCCATATAAAGTACACTTTTTGACTTTTGTGTACTTTTACACAAAACACCCCTCATCTTTGGCTTCTTTTAGTTTTCTTCAAGATACTTTCTTTTCTTTTCTTTTATGTGACAAAATTTCGGGCGTTACAAGTCTACCCCCCTTAAAGAGGTTTCGTCCCTGAAACCCTTCACTCTTCGAATAACTGTGGGTAATGCTGTCTCATCTCTTCTTCAGTCTCCCACGTAGACTCAGAACCCTTCCGGTGTTTCCACTGCACACGTACAAGCGAAACCACTTTATTCTCAATCTTTTCTCCTTCCGATCGATGATTGCCACTGGTTGTTCTACATAATTAAGCCGTTCATCCACTTCGATGTCCTCCAGTGGTACAACCATGTCTTTATCAGCTAAGCACTTTCTCAGATGAGATACATGGAATGTCGGATGAATTCCACTTAACTTATCGGGCAATTCTAGTCGATAGGCCACCTCCCCTACTTGTGCAATGATTGGGAAAGGCCCTATGTACCTCGGGCTCAGCTTGCCTAACTTTCTGAACCGAATAATTCCCTTCCAAGGTGAGACCTTCAACATGACTCTATCACCTACGTTGAACTCAATCGGTCTACGCCTTTTGTCGGCATACAACTTTTGTCTATTTTTCGCCGCCTTCATAAAGGCTTTGATCTTTTCCAACTTTTCAGTCGTAGCCTCGATCACCTCGATACTTCTCAACTCTTTCTGTTCGATGTCTCCCCAACACACGGGCGTTCTACACCTTCTACCGTATAACATCTCATATGGTGGCATACCAATGCTGGCATGATAACTGTTGTTGTATGAGAACTCTGCTAACGGTAGGTGATCATCCCAACTTCCTCCAAAGTCGATCACGCATGCTCGGAGCATATCTTCAAGCGTCTTAATCATCCTCTGACTGACCATCTGTCTGAGGATGGTAAGCCGTGCTAATGTGTAGCCTCGTCCCCATCGCATCATGGAATTTTTTCTAAAACTTCGATGTGAACCGGG
Organism: Flaveria sonorensis; assembly: GCA_025506505.1. Lineage (NCBI taxonomy): Eukaryota > Viridiplantae > Streptophyta > Magnoliopsida > Asterales > Asteraceae > Flaveria > Flaveria sonorensis. Next base: position 48,972,159 of record CM046435.1, read on the forward strand.
TGTTGCGGTCCGACACGATAGACACCAGCACACCATGACGAGCTACAATCTCCTTAATGAACAGATCTGCCAGTCTCTCAGAGGAATATGTCTCGCGGATTGGTAGGAAGTGAGCACTCTTGGTCAGACGGTCGACTATCACCCATATGGTGTCGTGCCCCCTCGCAGTACGGGGTAGCTTCATGATGAAGTCCATGGTGATGTGCTCCCACTTCCACTCGGGTATATCCAAGGGTTGATCTTCCCGTATGTCTTCTGATGTTCTGCCTTCACTTGCAAACAAGTAAAGCACTTACTCACATACTTCACTACATCGCGTTTCATACCCGGCCACCAGTAATCTTTCTTCATGTCTTGATACATCTTGGTAGCACCGGGGTGAATGAAGTATCGAGTCTTATGAGCTTCGTCCATAATTCGCCCCTGTAGATCTCCATATCGGGGGATCCACATCCGCCCGAAGCGGGTTCTAACTCCATGGGTATTTTCTCCCATTCCACGACTAGACCTCTCATCCTTTCAGCGTTAAGGCGTTCTTCCTTCAATGCCTCATTCTGAAATTCCTTGACCTATGTCATCACGTCAGAGGTCATCACCAACTGATACGCCTTCACCCGAATCGGCTCGGGTCTCTCTTTCGACTAAGGGCGTCGGCCACTACGTTGGCTTTGCCCGGTGGTAATGGATCTCGCAGTTATAGTCCTTGATTAATTCCAACCACCTCCTCTGCCTCATGTTGAGATCCTTTTGCTCAAAGAAATACTTTAGGCTCTTGTGGTCCGTGAAGATTGTGCATTTCAACCCGTACAGGTAGTGCCTCCAAATATTTAAGGCGAAGACCACAACTGCGAGCTCTAAATCATGCGTGGGATAATTGACCTCATGGGTTTTTAGTTGTCGGGACGCGTAAGCTATTACTCTCCCACGTTGCATTAACACACAACCCAGTCCCGAATAAGAGGCATCCGAATACACCACTAAGTCTTCACTCCCTTCGGGTAATGTCAAAACAAGAGCTTGAGTTAATCTTGCGTTAACTCCTCAAAAGCGTCTTCCTGTTCTCGACCCCACACAAACTTCACTTCCTTGCGTCAATTTGGTCAAAGGTGAGGTCTATCTTAGAAAGTCCTGGATAAATTCTGTAGTAGCCCGCCAAACCCAAGAAACTACGAATCTCGAAATGGCGTCTTTGGAGACTTCCATTGCATCACCGCCTCAACCTTTACCGGGTCCACCATGATTCCTTCAGGATCACCACGTGACCCAAAATTGAACTTCGCGCAACCAAAAAGCACACTTAGAGAATTTAGCATATAGCTTCTCCCTTCTAAGTGTCTCCACACTTCGCGTATGTGGCCGGCATGTTCTTTTTCACTCTTTGAATAAATCAGGATATCATCAATGAACACAATCATTGATTTATCCAACATGGGCCGACACACTCGGTTCATCAATTCATAAAGGCAGCTGGCGCGTTAGTTAATCCGAAGACATAACGAGAAACTCGTAGTGTCCATAACGTGTGAGAAAAGCTGTCTTAGGGATATCCTGCTCCTTAACCTTCAACTGGTGGTAACTAGATCGAAGATATATCCTTAAGAACCAACTGGCACCTTGGAGCTGGTCAAACAAATCATCTATTCTGGGCAGGGGATATCGGTTCTTCACCGTTAACTTGTTTAACTCCCGGTAGTCGATACACATTCTCATACTACCATCTTTCTTCTTGACAAACAGGACCGGAGCACCCCAGGGAGAGATGCTCGGTCGGATAAATCCCTTGTCCATCAACTCCTGTAATTGAACCATCAACTCCTTCATCTCCGTCGGAGCCAATCGATACGGTGCCTTGGCAACTGGTTGAGCACCGGGTATCAGATCAATCTGAAACTCGATCTCGCGATCCGGTGTCACAACTGGTAAATCTTCTGGGAATACGTCTGGGAAGTCACGCACAACTGGCACTTCAGACAGTTGTGGTATTGATGCGTCCACATCCTTTACGTATGCTAGGTAGGCATTACAACCGCGTCTCATGCACTTCTCTGCCACCACCATCGAGATCACCTTAGGAACTGTCGTAACGCGGTCACCGTGAACCGTCACCGAACTTCCATCGGTGCAGTTAATCGAATCATCTTCTTGCGACACACGATGTTTGCCTCATAGGTTGCTAACCAGTCCATCCCTAGTACTACATCGAATCCTCCTAGGGGCATCACATATAATTTAGCAGCAAACCTATGGCCTTCTAACTCTATGCCATAATCCTCAATCATATTAGAATTCTAGTTGACTCACCAATAGAAGTTTCTACATCAAATAGTTCGTCAAATTCCTACTACTAACAGGCAACTTAGCACAAAAGCAGCAGAAATGAACTCCTACTACAGCACCAGAATCAAATAATACAGAGGCACAAGTTCGGTTTACTAGAAACATACCTGACACGACGTCTGGGTCTACCCGGGCCTCTTCTTGGGTCATCGTGAAGGCTCTAGCACTCGCCCTCTGTCCTCCTTCTTCAGTCCCTTTCATGGCCCCAGAGCTCTCAGCTCTAGGCTTCTTGCACTCATAGCTCCTGTGGCCAGTCCCGCCACAGTTGAAGCATTTCGGCACTCCACAATCTTTTCTATATGACCAGGCTTCCCATACTTGAAGCACACAGTCACTCCCCTCATACAATCACCAGTGTGCTCCCTACCACATCGGTCGCACTTCCTTAATCCTAGGCCTGATGACACCACCCGCCGGTCATCCATCCACCTCCTCTTGTTGTTTGGGGTGTAACTGCCATGCCCAAACCGCTTACCTCTCCAGTTCTTATCACCTCCACCTGCCTTCTTCACCTCAACCACCGCTCATTCCCGCCAAATCCACTCCCGACCTAAAAGTGCTCGGTTGGGCAGCGATCAAGTGTCTACGGATGTCGGCCGGTAGTCCCTGAATGTACCGATTGATCTTCCTCGATATCGACGTAACCTGATCCGGCACCAACCTCGCCATTTCGCTAAACTTGGCGGTGTATTGCTGGTGGGTCATAGTTCCTGCATCCAACTGTAAGAACTCCCTTTCGATCTTGTTGAGTTCTCGGTGAGGACAGAATTCCTCAATCACAACTTCTTCAGCTCTCCCTATCTCATTCTCTCGATGGCCCTGTCACCCTCGTCTTGGACAAGATTGTCCCACCAACATAGTGCCGAGTCGACAAACGTGAGTGGCGAACTCCACTTTCTGGTCCTCCCGACACTCACTGATCTTCAATACCGCCTCCATCTTCGTTATCCAGCGGTGGCAGCTGCAGCATTGCCATTACCATCAAAAGTAGGGTTTACACATCATGCCCCGTCTGCATCCCCTCGTGGGCACACCACCTTTCTTCATCACTGGAGGCTCCCCTTTTAGCATTCGCTCCTTCTTATCGTCATTGTGATTCCTCACGTTACCCCTCCTACCAGCAGTCATCCTCCTTTCCTCCTCCTTCTCTTTCCGTTCATCTTCTCTAACAACCCGGATAACTTCAGTCACGACAGACGGTAAGATCGTCTGCATGACTTGGTGGACCTCCTCCACCACTGCCTCTTTCACTGAGGCCCTCAGATTTGCACTCTCATCATGCCCTCCGGGTGATGAAACCCAGGCTCACCAGGAGCCGTCTCTGCAGTCCTCGTCTTGTTCTTCACGCCCGTGGCCTACCAGCATGACCACCCCGTGTTCCACCTCGAGAAGCCTTAGATGATCTACCTCCGGCCATCCTCTAAACAATATAAGATTCAAACACCAACACGGTCATTCAAGGTAATAGCTTAGTTTATGTCAAGTATAGTAAGTCCCTAATTACAGTGGCCAGTTAAGATTAGCCACTTACTTTACTCTTCATCCCCCGAGCATTTCTTATCCTGACTACATCAGTACTCAAATCTACTAAAAGCACATAAATCAAATAGCACACGCACATAATACCGGTTGATATTAAGAAAAGAAATACCTGATGGTACATAGCTACTCGGGCTGGCATCCTTTCATTCGTCCCATTTTTAGTTTAAGTTTAGGTTTTTGAAAATATTCACCTATTTCTCTTAAACTTTGGCTCTGATACCAACTTGTAAGGCCCCGTTCCCGGAGACCTCACAGTTGGTCAATCATAGCATAAAACATTTCATAGTTAATAAACCAATGCAGCAGAATTAATATCAAAAGCCATTCACTTCATTAATAAATACTGTTGCTAAGCAATACATTGTTAATTGTTAATAGTTACAAAAGGTCATATTAATTGCATTACAAAACAACAATATCAGTATGCGTGAATGGATGCCAGTCTAGCCCCGACGAGTAGCCTCCCGAGTGCCATCCTCAGCAAAAAGTACCTGCCAACTGAAAATGCATAAAAGTCAGCATTGCTGACTGAGCTCTAGTTTTAAAACATTAAAATACCTTGAAAGATTTGTATATAAAATACCCTTTTAAAATAATATACTTTTCTTTCGTACACGATCACACATCATACGTACAGTTAAGATAACATCTATTATCTTCTTTACCATTTCCATCATCGTTTATTTCGTTCATTCGAACCTTTATTTTAATCTTTCACTTAATCCGGACCAATATGCTATGCCCCGATATTTCGCACAAAACTGGTACTGGGCCGAGTTCTACAAATAACCCCAAACTAGTGCACGAAGCTGACTCCAGTACGGGGCAGCAACAAGGGTCCCCTCAATCTCAAAGATGACCCTGTGTGCATCCAATGGGTTAGCTAAACTGCACACAGTTGAGCTAACAACCTAGTGGTTGTGAACCTCATGTGAATTTGCTTGCAAGACTTTCTTCAGTTCTTTATGTTCCACTTCTCATTATCATTAATCTTTCCACTTTCTTTAATGATAATACTTTACGTATACGGATAAATCACACCACGTAAAGTCACATAATAATATAATAAAAAGGAACACAAGAACAGCCCAAAACATAAATAAAATAATCAAGTATAGCATCAAGTCAAACCAGGGTCAAACCCTAAAATTCTGATTTCCCAAAATTCCAGAAAATTTTCTAAGTGTTTAGGCGCATGGGCACTATGCAGGCGCATGAGCCCTGCTTAGGCATATTAACACTATTCAGGCGCATAAAGTCTACACAGGCATTTTAGCTTACATTCTGGCGCATGAACTGTTCAGGCGCATGAACTATCACTTAGGCGCCTGAACAAAGGTTGGGCGCATGACACTATTTAGACGCACGAGTCTACACTTAGCAATTTCAGGCAAAAACCTTGGGCGCTTGGGCACTATTGGGGCGCATGAGCCCCACAATTTTTCTAAGGCAATTTTCCAGGCGCATGGATCCTGTTTGGGCGCATGGCCTATACTTAGGCTTTTAAAGTCAAAACCTCAGGCGCATGGGCCCTGTTTGGGCCCATGACCACCTGTTATACATTTTTCAGAATCAAAACTAACCCAGATCTGCATTTGCACCTGTTCTAATCATAACTTAACATTCTAAGCAACCACAACACATAACAAGCATAAACATAAGCATAAACATACACAACATACGGGTATACATAAACCAGTTGTAAAACATTTTAATCATGCATTTTCAGCCACAAATAGTTTAAAACACATAGAAACCGGGGTCTAGAACTCACCCAATATAGTCTTCAAGTAAAACTCCACCAAACTTGAAGGCACAAGAGTTCAAACACCTAGAACAAGCATAAACAAACACCAAAACACCAAAAAACACTTAAAATCGGTTTTAAGGATGAACACCCCATAAAAACCGAACCAATTAGCACAAAAACACTTACCTTAGAAGATTTTCAGCCTTCCTTTCCTGAAAAATCCGAGAGAACAAGCTTAGCTTCTTCTTCTTCTTTGTTTCAGTCGAACACAACAGCAGTAGGGGTGATATGGGCGGCCATGCCCATATAAAGTGTACTTTTTGACTTTTGTGTACTTTTACACAAAATACCTCTCATCTTTGGCTTCTTTTAGTTTTCTTCAAGATACTTTCTTTTCTTTTATTTTATGTGACAAAATTTCGGACGTTACATATACATATATATATATATATACACACATACATATATATATATATACACACACACATACACACACACACACACACACACACACCACACACACATATATATATATATATATATATATATATATATATATATATATATATATATATATATATAGGAGGTTCAAATAAAAAATAATATTTACCTAAGAAGAGTAAGAAGAAATGAGGTGACATGTGTTAAAACTAGAAAATAAAGTTAAAGGGTATTTTGGTCTATTAAACATTTAATTTATTTCACTTTCTCTTTTGAAAAATATAGCACATCTTTTTACGTACTATTTTCACCCACAACCCTATCAACAATTAACGTTAAAATACAACCAAAGCCTAGAGATGTCTCATAGAAACATTTAAATCATAGAAACAACGCATGATATTTTATTGTTTTAACGCAAAACAACATAGAACATATTACGAAAAATAGCACAAAACTATGTTGTTAGACGCAAACCAGCACAAACTGTGTTGTTTGACGCAATACACATAAAACTGTGATGTCTAACGCAATACAGCACAAAACTGTGTTGTTTGACACAAAGCAACACAATTCTGTGTTTTTTTATGAAATACAACACAAAAACGTTAAAATACATCACAATTTCGCATCGTTGATTTTTTTTTTTGTAAAAAATATAGTAATACTATACTCAATTTAAAGAGGAAAATATGCTTGATTTTATGGTGCAATTTGTTTTAAAAAATAATCTAGTATGAAAAAGTTATAAACGTTTAGAAATATTAGAGGAATCTAAAAAAGTAAACAAAAGTGGTTACATACCCAAAATACCTTTACATCTTTTCTTTTCCAATATTATTATCTTAGCCATTAATTGAAAAATAGAAGGCTAAGATTAGTTCTTAGTCTTCTTACGCAAAATACAATTTTTAGTGGAACCTCCCTCTTAGGCAAAATACCGGTTACTATACAAAGTCTAATTTTCGTGCGAAGCGTACAAAGTCACCAGAGCGTGACACGTGTTTTTTGGCGGAGGGGTAGTTTCGTCCGCGCTATAATTACTCATAAAAGGTACATAATTATGCAAGTTATATTAATAATTACGCAAGTTATATCTATTATTACACAAGTTATATTTATTTTACGTAAAGAAAAATTACTTAGGTTATAAAAAACATCACGCAAGTTATATTTATAATTACGCAAGTTATATGATAATTACGCAAGTTATGTTCATATTACGCAGTGAATAATCACGCAAGTTATACGCACAGCACATAGATATTTGTAAAAGTGTTGATTTTAAAAAAAAAAGTATAGCAATACTATACTCAAATTAAAAAGAATAAAAGGCTCAAATTTATGATGTAACTTTTTTAAAAAAATAACGTCGTATAAAAAGTTATATACGTTTAATAAAACTGGAGGAGTTTTAAAAAGTCAACCATTGTAGGGTATTTCCAATTTTACCCCTCAAGCTATCATTCCATGCGTGATTATTTTATTTTTAATATAACCGTCCATCTCCTAAATCAATGGTTAGAATTATTTCGCACACTTCGCATGCTTTTTCAACTTTGTACCATAAACTTTCTCTCTCTCTCTCTCTCTCTCTCTCTATATATATATATATATATAGATATATATATATATATATATATATATATATATATATATATATATATAATATTAATATATATATGATCACCAGCTACCATCCATCACCACCGGCAACCCACCTCCACCACCGAAAACCCACCACCACCGTTAACCCACCACCGACAACCAACCACCATCTCCATAGCCACGATCCATTATACCACCGCCATCGACCTTCGCCGCCACCACCATCACTTAACCATCATCGTCACTTAACCACCATCACTATCACCATCAACCACCGCCACCACCACCACCATCACTTTACCATCACTACCACCATCACCGTCACTTAACCACCCCCACCATCACCTTCACTTGTTGATGTAGAGATGAAATGGGGTGAAATAGGGATGAGGAAGACGACAATGGAGTCACCAATGAATCACCGTCATCACCAATAACTATCACCAACCATCATAGCCCTCGCTGACAACTGATTCATCACCACCATTCGCAATCACCAACCACCATAGTAGAACCCAAATCGTAGTAGATGGTGATGATCCAGATCTAAATGTCGATGATGGTGATTAATTTCGATTGTAACGATCTGTGTGGTGCTGGAAATCGCTCGTTAGGTGGTAGGTAGGTGTCGATGGTGATGATTGGGTGGTGCTCGCGGAGATATATTGGGTGGTCATCAGAATCTATTGTTGCGTGATGTAGATCTGATGAATGAGATGGGTGATGATGATAATGGGGATGTTGATGAATGATGATGTTGATGGGTAGCCGCAGAGGAGGGTGGTGGCGGTGGTTGGTGTGGCTGGTGGGGAGGTGGAGATTTAGTCTGATGGGATGGGGGTGAGGGTGAGGGTGAGGGTGGGGATTTGGTTTACAGTGTTGGTGATGGTGATAGTGGGTTCCACAAAAAAATAGTATTTTTTTTTTTTCCTTTTTGTTTTGTTTAGGGGTAAAAAGGACATTTCACACCAACTTAACTGGAAAGCTTAACGACCATCCACCCTAGGGAGCAATCATGTTACAGTTTGGTAAACAATTGGTACCAATGATGTAATTTTTCAAAAGTTGGATCAATACTGTAATAGGAGCATACCACATGGACCAATCATGTAATTAACTATTAATATATATAGTATTTATAATTTAAGAAAAAAAAGTAACAATTTTAAGACGTTAGAGTATATTGAGTTATATGTGGTGCATTGTCTCTTTAACATAGCAATGTTATCCCATATTACACGGTCTAGATATTCGTTATACATGTATATGTAGTGCAGATGAGTGTTAAGGTTTGTAATGAGTTATGCTTGCGTAGTGTGTGGTTGTGTTATGTCATTTGATGTTATGCTTGTGTTTCTACCAGAAACTTGTGGATATAAATATACGGAAATACCTATTGCCTATAATTATTACCATGTTTATCCTCATGTTGCTTCCAACCTCCTTTTAGTCACTTTGCACATTAATCTGCCCATACACATGTATACATTATACATACACATCTATATGCGTATATACATGCATACATCCACACGTATATACATATAAATATATACACATGACAGTATATAGTAACTCAATAAATGTATACAACAATGTGCAGTAATGCATATAATTATACATCATTATATACATAAGAAATTTTGAAATTTAAGAATCCAGACTATGTTTTTATTGACCGTTTCACTGTGATGCTGCTTACTTATATTTTTGTTTTCAAGGGCAACCACTCAAGCGTAGAAATTTTGTTTGCACATGTTGACGTGACATATAACATGTCAATAACGTGACATTTACTTGAAATTTGTGTTTGACAAATTGTGTTGTAATAATCAAAATGAAGATTTATTGGTTAATAACAATTCATACTGATAGTTTGGCCGGTAACAATGACATTTCTAACTTTTATGATGGGAAAGTAAACTTGTTCCCTTCTATGAGATGGCATACGACATGTTAATGATGCCTTATTTCACAAACATGAATTGTAAAAGCAAGATGCTTGAAGGGCAGATGAAGTAATTAGAGGTGAAATTAACTGCTCTTATTGGAGAAGAGGGTGTTAAGTGAAGGGAGAAGGGTGTTAGGTGAAGAGAACATATACTTTAAAATGAATATATCAATGTCAATGTTTAACCTGAGAATGGTTGTTCAAAAATTAAGACATTTTGGGATGATTAAACACATAATAAAATAATCACATTCTGTAGGACTATAACTTACAACTTTTGATTGAAAAGTACATTACTTACCATCATGATATCCTCTTGAGACATTTTGGAATGATTAAGTTTGATTGCCATAATGGTTCTCATACTAATTGGAAAAAAGTACATAACATAGGAACCCATTATGGTATAATAACCATGACTGATTGGTTCAAAATTTTGCAACATTGGTGTAGTTGTTTAAAAACAATTAAACATACTAAGTCAAAACATGAAAGTTATGGGTTCATTACTTAAAATGTTAGTACGAATTATTATTGTTTCATTAAATCATAGTTTTAGTTATTTGAATTCACTTTATCAATTAAAAAGATTAAAGTAAATGACACGCCTTACACTTTCAAATGCCATGTCATTAGAGGTAGACATTTAGAGGGGATTGGTCATTTGGTCTTAGCAACGTGAGTGAATATCATTTGGGTTTACATTACAATAAAAATGTGTAATATTACATCATATGTTGTGTGAGATACATATGTAAAATACTAATTATTATTAGATACATATGTAAGACTAATTATCATATTCTACTGAGCATGTTCCTTTTATAAATACTAGGCATGGAAAGCATGATGTAATTATTATAAAAGCTTCTATAAACAATTCAACAAGGATCTGTATGTATTAGAAGACACTTTAAAACATACATATGATGTATAGAACTACAATCATTATAAAGATGTGCTAGATCTATGTAGCAGTGGATGAAAACCAAAGATATCCATACTAAACAACTTTTAGCGAAAGAGGTGCTAACAAGATTTATTAACTAAAGAAAGATAGTCTACAACAATGTTAGCAAGTGAAAATAGAAGAAGAAATGGGTAAATTTTATGCAAAATCAACTCTATCACTAAGAAACAATTCTCGCCACCCTTTTGTTCATGTTACATAAAGTTTTTGCTATCCATTTCTATATAAAACTGAGAATGAGAGAGGATAGTTCCTCTCATAACTTCCAGTCAATTATTTCTAGAAGCCAATTTTACTTATTTAGTTTGATTTATTCTATAAATCTTTCATTCTTTTATAACAACTAGCTTTAGATACCCGTGTATTACCCGAAGTATGAAGAGTTAATTATTAAATAACATAAAAATAAAAAGAATCAGTGTATTATATATTAAATAAGACATAACAACTTTTGATTATAAGGTCCAATAAGCAAAAACATCCTTGTAAACTAAATTTGTAGTAACATTAGTAAGTTTACACTCATTATTTAAATTTAAAAGATTCAATCTATTTTTATTCTTAACTTATGACAAGATGTCATAAAGCTGATCATGCGTAAAAATAGGCTCTTTCAAGTATAAACCGACACTTGACAGAGATTGACCTTAAATTTTGTTTATTGTCATAGCGAAATATACATTCAAAGAAAACTGTCCTTTTTTAGACTTAAAGGAATACTTTTGACGGGTTAAATCGTGAGCTAGATATTGAGTGGGTGTGAGGATATTAGTATGAAGAAATTAAGATTTGAATAATATACACTGAAAAGTTATGTGCAATAATTAGATCAATTTCGAATTATTTTGACCATGTAATCAAATATAAAGATATAGTATTGAATCGGGTCGGATCAGGCTATAAATATTCATAATATCTCTGATTAGTTGTTGATTATTATTTATTTAATACTAACTTTAGTAAACCAGTATATTATACAGGTTGAGAAAATAAAATATTAAATATAAAAAACTTTATGAAGTATAAAATGATAATCTAAAATAAGATATGATTAAAATTACATATGAGTAATAACTATAAATAATAAATCACGATATCAATTTTTAAATTTTTGTTTTTAAACTTTCTTTCCAAAAAAAGTTAAACATTTTTTTCAAAACAAACCGTATTAAAAATATATTTTTTTAAAATTTTTTATTATAACTTCTAATTTTAATTATTTTTAGTTTATAAAAAAATTTACTTTTTAAAAATACCAATTTTAAAATATTTCATATTTTAAAAAAAGTTAGATGTTTTGGAAAAAAAATTTAATTGTATAAAAATCTATTTTCTAGAAATAACATTAATAAAAAGACATTTTTTCAATTTATTAAAAAAATTAATCTAAAAAAGAATTAAAATTATTTAATATTTATTAATTTAGGTAATTATTTAAGAGAGAGATACGAGAAAAATAAACTTAGGAGGCCTAGAAATATGCCAAGTGGCCCTCTAAGTTACTCTTTTAGTATTATATATAGATACATATGTTTTATAAAAACTGTGTATATAATTAATGAAACAATCTTCATTAATAACTAATGCCTATTAAGGTGTAAAGAAGATATAATAAACCAAGCATGGAAGTTAATCCATTAGCAATTAATCATTACATTTAGTGTTTCTATGTAAAATACTTAAGTACGTGAAAATGAATGTATTTTATTATTGGCAAATTATATTTTAATAATTCAAACTATAACCTATTAGCCAATAATAATACATACTATCAATTTAACCGATAATAATCCTAACTTTTAGTTTTGTTGTCAGGGGCAATCCTAATAGCATAATCTTTCATTGATTTACACTTAATTTTCACTCGATTTTGCTCACGGTGATGAGTGTGAACAAAATAAGGAAACATGTAACGAAATGGATGATAATCAAGTAAAAGTTAAGTGTAAATCAATATTTATTATGCTATTAGGATTGTCATTAACAACAAAAAAAAGTTTGGATTAGTATAGGTCAAACTAATAGTATGCATTATTACCGGCTAATATGTCATAGTTTGAATTATTAAAATCTGATTTGTCTTTATTATTTGTACTTTCTATTTCACTAAATAACAATATGTTACCAAACTAGAAAGAAGAGTTGGTTTTGAGCTAACTTCCATGATAGGGAAGGAGTGAACTCCAGAGAGGGGTATAATCTTGAACATGATACCATGTTCAAAAGGTATTTGAACACATACTTGATAACGTTGTTTAGTGTGTGACATTTTAAACTCATGTCCTTGGTAGCATTATTATATGTATCTTAGACAAATAAATCCAACAATCTCCTACTTACTAAATATACAACATATATCAACATAGATATTGATGGATTTCTATCAACATCTTAGTACCCTCAATAAATAAAACTTAAAACCATCCACTGCTACCACCTGATCTAAGCACCCATGTTCAAGGTGATGTTATAACATACTATATCGACTATCCTTTCTTCATTATACATCTTAATGAACTTAGAAACAAGGATTTGAATCAATCTCATATGTTGTTCAATTAATTTATTTTTTTTGTTGTAACATCCCAAATTTGCAGGGTTATAAAAATATAGAAGTTATGTAATATAGGGTTTTTCAAATAGATTGAAACTTGCTCGGGCAAAATTTGGGAAAGCTTGCTCAAAAGTAGCTTTTTTACAAGTCGAGCTCGGCTCAAACCGTTTACAAAACCGAATATGGCTCGAATTGTTTTAACCCTAAACTCGTAGAGGATTGTCTGAAGGAAAAAGGAGATGTTGGATTGGGAGTGATTCAACAAATAGGAGGACTTTCAGGTATTAAAATATAAGTAGACAAAGTTTTTTGGAATTAAGGTATTGTAAACTGTAGAAATATTTTAAACAAGCTTAACACATATTATGTAGATGTTATCTTTTATTTTTTACAAAGATTCATTCTATTTTTGTAGATGTTACTTTGCAAGATCAGAAGTCTGTACATGAGGGTACTCAAATAATAGTCAATTAATCAGGTATATAAAAAAATACACAAACATTTGAAAAACATAATGCACACATGCTTTCTACACATGTAGAAAAATTCAATGAATGTGTGGATGTATCTTTGAAAGCAAATAAATCTATAAATGGGGAGAAACAAATAGTTGAAAAGAATCAGGTCTATATAAAAATACTAGTATTTATTTATTTGATTTTACACATGTGTTTTGAATGTTGTTTCTGATGTTTTCATAATTCAATTTACTTTTAGATGTAACTTTTAATAATGAGAAGGCTGAAACTACGGAGACTCATATTCAAGATAAAGAATCAGGTATATATAAAATAGCAAAACGTGATTATAAACTTTTACAAATTAATATGTTAACTTTGCTAACTTCGTGTGTTTGCATAGTCGAACACATGTGTTAGTTTAGTTGATACATGTGTTAGCTTTTTGTTCTATAGGTCTGCTAAGGTTTGTCATATACATATTCAAACTTTCTAAAATGATTATTGTTCATGATTTTTTTAATTCCTATATGTAAATTCATTACATATGTGTTAACTCATGTATTTACTTGGTCTAAAAGACATGTGTTAGCTTATTTGTTCTATAGGTCTGTTAAGCTTTGGCATATACATATTTCAGTTTCCTAAAATATGTGTTAGCTTTTTAATTCCTATATGTAAATTAATTATACTTATTCAAACATTGTCATATACATATTCAAACTTTTTAAAACGATTAGTATTAAATGGTTTTTTAAGTCCAATATGTAAATTCATTACATATGTGTTAACTTTTTTTTAACTCATGTGTTTTATTCCTAACACCAGTTTATAACATGACAAAGTAAAACACATGTGTTAACTTTGTTTACCTCATATGTTTGGTTAGCATAACACATGTGCTAACATGGTTAAACACATGTGTTAGCTTGTTTGTTCTATATATATGTCTGTTGAGGATTGTCATATGTTTTTACAAAACATGATTATGAATTTTTACAAATTAATATTTTATGGGTTTCAAATATGTGCATTTAATTTTTACCAATAACACATCTGTATAGATGAATCATTGAAAGGGAACAAAACTATAACTGGGGAACTAAAGCATCAGTTAAATTATCAGGTAATTACTAAAATAATCGTTCATTTATATGTTTTTAACACATATGTAAACAATAGGTTACACAAGTGGGGGATATGTATCTAATATGTTGCGAAATTCTACGTACTTGTAGAGGTAACTTTTATAGGTGAGAAGGCTATATCTGTGGAGACTGAAATAAAAGATAAGGAAATAGGTTTATATTAAATTTATGTTTAATTTTGAGGGTACACAGGTGCTGGGTGTGTCTTTTAATATTACCGATTTTTAAAGTATGTGTAGATAAATGTTTGAAAGGTAAGGAAGCTATAATAGAGGAGGGTCAAATAGTGTTAAAAGAACCAGGTATATATTACCTAAATAAAACTTATATATATCTAACACATGTGTAAATGGATATATACACATATGTTTGCTGTGTGTTTAATATTTATAAGCAAATAAGTTTATGTAGATACTAATGAGAAAGCAGTTACACCAGTTGAAGGTGGGAAAGGTGGAACTGGGAGGAAAAAGGCCATTGCTAACACCAAGAAGTCCCCTTGGTTTGTGAGAGAAGTTGATATCTGTAACACTCGGAAATTTATAAAAAAAGAAAAGAAAAGAAGAGAAAAAGGGGAAAGATAACATTTTTCAAAAGTAAAGGGGGTTAAAGTGTGCAAGTGGCAAACTTGCCTCTAGTGGGTTCAAAAAGCAGGGGATGGCCGCCCACACCCCTATTTCCCCACATCTGCTTTCAGCTGCAAGAAGAGAAGAAGAAGCTACCATCGGTTTCTAGAGAGAGGAGGAAGATCTACTGGAAGGTGAGATTTTAAGGTCCTAGAACTTCAAGTGGGCTCTCGGGTTTGAGGTGTTCTACTCGAAAGCTGTTCAAGGTGAGTTCTAGATCCCTTCTTTTACTGGTTTTCTACTTGTTTGGGGCTGTTATGCATACCAAAAAGGATGTTTCTTTACCAAATTACGTTGAATTATGGCTGTGTGTGATGTGGTATGTTTAAAAAGTTTCTAGGTTGTTGAATGGTTGTTGGTGATGCTTTAAGTGTATAACTGGTAGATCCATGCTAAGTAGATGTTTAGAAGTGAGGTTGAATCGCAGGTACTGGACTTAGTGTCCGCTGTGGACACATGTGCATGGATAAGGTGTCCGCTGTGGATACTTGGAATGTTTTAAGTCATCCGTTGTGAACCTTAGTCATCCACTGTGAACCTTAGTCATCCGCTGTGAACCTTGGTCATCTGCTGTGGGACTTTGGTTGTCCGCTGTGGGACTTTGGTCATCTGCTATGGGTTTTTGGTCGTCCGCTGTGAGAGTTGGCTGTCTGCTGTGGACACTTAGATAATTTTGCATGCTGCGTGCTTTGGACTTTGTTCATCCACATTAAGTTTTGTTCATCCGCATTAAGTTTTGTTCATCCGCATTTGGACTTGTTCATCCGCATTAATGTCATCTGCATATCTTTAGACACTTAGAATATTCTCTAAGACTTTCATCCGTATTTGCTTGTCCGCATTTGTTGAACATTCAACCGTATTGGCTTATGTTCATCCGCATTTCTTTGGGCACTTAGGATTTTCTGGAATTTTGGGAAGTAGAATGTAGTGTTAAGTTCTGATGTGTTATGGTGGTATATGCATGTTGATGTTATATGCTTGTGGACTGTGGTTATTATGTGCCATTACATGGTGTGATATGTATGAGTACATAAGTAAAGTATTATGTAACGAAAGTGAAAGATAACGAATGACGAAAATGGAAGTAATGAACGATGAGATCCTTGTTGCTGACCCCGGTGCTGTGTCAGCTTTTTAGCATGAGTGGGGGTTTGTTTACGAACCCCAACACAGTATCAGCTTTTAGCATGAGTCAGGGGTGTAGCATATGAGTTGAGATAAGATCCTTACCCCGGTGCTGTGTCAGATTTTTAGCATGAGTGGGGGTTTGTTTACGAACCCCGGCAGTATCAGCTTTTAGCATGAGTCAGGGGTGTAGCATATGAGTTAAGATAAGATCCTTTTTGCGTACCCCGGTGTTGTGTCAGCTTCAACATGAGTGGGGGTTTATTTATAAACCCCGACACAGTACCATCTTTTAGCATGAGTCGGGGTATAGCATGAGGCAGAGTCCATAAAGAAGTGAGAGACGAATGATGATGAACGATGATGAAAGATAATAATTATTATCTAGATGTACGTATGATGTGTGATCATGAACGAAAGTAAAAGATATGTTTTAATGTAATGTAAAGTATTTTATTATGAAAACTAGAACTCACTCAGTGTCGCTGACTTTTTGTATGCATAATAGTTGGCATGTTATCGTTTGATGCTGAGGAGGTGCAGGCATAGATGCATAAACTACTGGGGATAGTTCAAGTCTGGCATCCACATTTTAAGATAATATTGTATTAATACAAATTTTATGATGTAAATTAAAGATATGATGTATTGACACATTTTTAATTATCGATGAAAAGTTTTAATTCCGCTGCAAATGATGTGTTTTAAATGTTTTATGCGATGATTGACCAACTGTAAGCGTCTCGGAAACGGGGCCTTACAAGTTGGTATCAGAGCCAAGGTTTAAAAGAATTGGGTAAAATATTTTCAAAAAAAAAACTAAACTTAAACTGAGAATGTGACCAGAAAGGGGAAGGGATGCCAGTCCTAGTAGCTACATGCCTGCAGGTAAATGTTTCATGTAAATGTTTTATGTAAATTAATGGAAAAAGGAATTATGTGTGTGCTATGTGGATTATGTGTTCTTTGTAGATATGGATACTGATGTAGTCAGGATAGGAAATGCTTGGAGAATGAAGAGTAAAGTAAGTGGCTAATCACAACTGGCCACTGTAATTAGGGACTTACTATACTTGACATAATCTGAGCTATTTCCTTGAATGACCATGTTGGTATTTGAATCTTATAGTGCTTAGAGATGGTTGGTGGTAGATCTTCAAAGGCTTCTAGAGGTGGAGGTCGTGGTGGTCGTGGTGCTGGACCACGTGCCATGAGGAACAGGGCTAAGACTACCGAAATGCTCCTAAAGAGCCCGAGCTTCATCACCATGATAGTAAGGATGAGAGTACTAATCTGAGGGCCTCAATGAAGGAGGCAGTAGCGAAAAAAGTTCATCAGGTCATGCAGACGATTTTGCCTTCTGTGGTGACCGAGGTTATTAGAACTGTGAGGGAGGATGAGAAGAAGGAGAAGAGGAAAACCGCTAGGTAAGGGGGCGAAGGAGGAGGTTTAGGGGAGATGGAGCAACCGGATACTGTAATGGTTGTCTCTAGTGATGATGAGGAAGAGGAGGCAGTGCAGGAAGCTACAAAAGGGTGCAACTACGGGGCATTCCAGAGATGCAAGCCCTTGACATTTGATGGGAATGGGAGTGCTGCTGCTGCTCACGGTGGGTAAAAGAGAGGGAGGATGTGTTGAATATTAGAGAGTGCAGGGAGGATCAGAAGGTGAAGTTTGCTACCCACTCGTTTTTGGATTCGGCCTTATGATGGTGGGACAACATCGTCCAGGTCGATGGTAGCAGGGTGATCGGGAGGATGAGATGGGGTGAACTGAAGAAGTTGGTGATCGAGGAGTTTTTTCCTCATAGGGAGCTCGACAAGATCGAGAGAGAGTTTTTAAAGTTGGAGACGGGGACTATGACGCACCAGCAGTACACAACTAAGTTTAATGAGATGGAAAGGTTAGTGCCAGAGCAGGTGACCTCCGTGTCATGAAAGATAAAGAGATACATCTAGGGTTTGCCGGCAGATATCAGTAAACATTTGATCGCCGCTAGGCCAGGTATGTTCAGGTCGGTTGTCGATCTGGCGGGGAGACTGTATGAAGAGCGAGAGGTGGTGGCAATGATGGATGAGAAGAAAAAGTGTGGCAATGATAGGAATGGGAATGAGAAGCGGTATAACGGTGGTGGTTTTGTGGCTGGAGGTAAGAAGATGAGAGTGGATTTTCGGAAGGTGATAACAAAGAGGGAGAAGGCATGCAAGAAGTGTGGGAGAGACCACGTGGGGAAGTGTAAGTGGGGATCGAATGCCTACTTTCATTGTGGGAAGGAAGGCCACAGAGCAAGGGATTGTCGTGTGGTGTAATGTTACAACTGTAGCGAGGCTAGGCACATGAGCAGAGACTGCAAGAAGTTGAGGGCTGTGAGCTCCGGGGCAAAGAAGGGGACTGAGAAGGAGGGCAGAGGGCGAAGGTCAGGGCATTCGCTATGACTTGGGAGGAGGCTAGGGTGGACTCCGATAAGGTGCCAGGTACATTCCTAGTAAACTAGACTTGTGCCTCTGTACTTTTATTCTGGTGCTAGTAGGAGTTTTCTTTTTGCTGCCTTCTGTGATAAGTTGCCCGCTAGGAATAGGAAGATTGATGGGCCCTTCGATGTAGAAACTATCATTGGTAAGTCAATCAGGATTTTTGTTATGGTAGAAGCCTGTGACATAGAATTGAAAGGCCATAGGTTCTCTGCTAGGTTGTTCATGATGCCCTTAGGCGGATTTGATGTAGTCCTAGGGATGGATTGGCTAGCAGCCCATGAGGCAAACATCGTGTGTCGCAAGAAGATGATTCGATTGACCGCGCCCGATGGGAGTTCGGTGATGATTTATGGCGATAGAGTTAGTACGATCTCGAAAGTAATTGGATGGTTGTGCCAGAGAAGTGTACGAGACGTGGAAGTAGTGCCTATCTAGCCTACGTGAAGGATGTGGATGCGTCAGTACCACAATTGACGTATGTACCGGTCAAGTGTGACTTCCCAGACGTGTTCTCTAAGGATCTACCAGGTGTGCCACCTGACCGCGAGATCGAGTTCCAGATCGATCTGATGCCTGATGCCCAACCTGTTGGTAAGGCGTCGTATCGTCTAGCTCCCTTCGAGATGAAGGAATTGATGACTCAGCTACAAAAGTTATTAGATAAGGGGTTCAGAAGACCGAACATCTCTTCATGGGGTGCTCCGGTCTTATTTATGGAGAAAAAGGACGATAGCATGAGGATGTGTATTGACTACCGTGAATTGAACAAGTTGACGATGAAGAACGGTATCCATTACCGAGGATTAACGACTTGTTTGATCAGCTTTAAGGTGTCAGTTGGTTCTTGAGGATATATCTCCGATCTGGTTACCATCAATTGAGGTAGAGGAGCGGGATATTCCTAAAACAGCTTTTCATACACGTTATGGACACTATGAGTTCCTCGTGATGTCCTTTGGTTTAACCAACGCGCCAGCTGCTTTATGGATCTGATGAATTGGGTGTGCCGACCTATGTTAAATAAGTCAGTGACTGTGTTCATTGATGATGTTCTAATTATTTCGTAGAAGCAAAGAAGAACATGTCGGTCATATCCGGGAAGTGCTGGATACACTTCAAAGGGAGAAGCTATACACCAAGTTCTCCAAGTGTGCGTTCTAGTTATGCGAGGTTCAGCTTTGGGTCATGTGGTTAATCCTGAAGGGATTATGGTAGACCTGACAAAGGTTGAGGTGGTGATGCAATGGAAGTCTTCAAAGACGTCATCCGAGATTCATAGTTTCTTGGGTTTGGTGAGTACTACAGGGTAATTATCCAAAACTTCTCTAAAGTGGCGGCTATGGTCTTTGCATTGAAGGATGGAGACCACTTGGGGGAATCAGAGGAAGAAATGAAATAGCACTACCCATATCCCTTTAAGGAGTGACAGGTTTCTGGGACAAAACCCATTTAAGGGGGGTGGACTTGTAACACCCGGAAATTTATAAAAAAGAAAAGAAAAGAAGAGAAAAAGGGGAAAGATAACAATTTTCAAAAGTAAAGGGGGTTAAAGTGTGAAAGTGGCAAACTTGCCTCTAGTGGGTTCAAAAAGTAAGGGATGGCCGCCCACACCCCCATTTCCCCACATTTACTTTCGGCTGCAAGAAAAGAAGAAGAAGCTGCCATCGGTTTCTAGAGAAAGAAGGAGGAAGATCTGCTAGAAGGTGAGATTTTAAGGTGCTGGAACTTCAAGTGGGCTCTCGGATTTGAGGTGTTCTACTCAAAAGTTGTTCAAGGTGAGTTCTAGATCCCTCTTTTACTGGTTTTCTACTTGTTTGGGGTTGTTATGCATACCAAAAAGGATGTTTCTTTACCGAATTACGTTTTTCTCTTTATAGAATTATGGTTGTGTGCGATATGGTATGTTTTAAAAAGTTTCCAGGTTGTTGAATGGTTGTTGGTGATGTTTTAAGTGTATAATTGGTAGATCCATACTAAGTAGATGTTTAGAAGTGAGGTTGAATCGCAGGTACTGGACTTAGTGTCTGCTGTGGACCCTAGCTGTCCGCTGTGGACACATGTGCATGGATAAGGTGTCCGTTGTGGACACTTGGAATGTTTTAAGTCATCCGCTATGAACCTTAGTCGTCCGTTGTGAACCTTGGTCATCCGCTGTGGGACTTTGGTCATCCGCAAATGATGTGTTTTAAATGTTGCGATGATTGACCAACTGTAAGCGTCTCGGAAACGAGGCCTTACAAGTTGGTATCAGAGCCAAAGTTTAAGAGAATTGGGTAAAATATTTTCAAAAAAAAACCTAAACTTAAACTGAGAATGGGACCAGAAAGGGGAAGGGATGTCAGTCCTAGTAGATACATGCCTGCAGGTAAATGTTTAATATAAATGTTTTATGTAAATTAATGTAAAAAGGAATTACGTGCGTGTGCTATGTGGATTATGTGTTCTTTGTAGATTTGGATACTGATATAGTCAGGATAGGAAATGCTTGGAGAATGAAGAGTAAAGTAAGTGGCTAATCATAACTAGCCCTGTAATTAGGGACTTACTATACTTGACATAATCTGAGCTATTACCTTGAATGACCGTGTTGGTGTTTGAATCTTGTAGTGCTTAGAGATGGCTGGTGGTAGATCTTTAGAGGATTCTTGAGGTGGAGGTCGTGGTGGTCTGGTACTGGACCGCATGCCACGAGGAACAGGGCTAAGACTGCCGAAATGGCTCCTGAAGAGCCCGAGCTTCATCACCATGATGGTGAGGATGAGAGTGCTAATCTGAGGGGCTCAATGAAGGAGGCAGTAGCGGAAGAAGTTCATCAGGTCATTCAGACGATTCTTCCGTCTGTGGTGATCGAGGTATTAGAGCTGTGAGGGAGGATGAGAAGACGGAGAAAGAGGAAAAGAGGAAAACCGCTAGGCGAGGGGGCGAAGGAGGAGGTTCAGGGGAGATGGAGCAACCGGATACTGAAATGGTTGTCTCTAGTGATGATGATGAGGAGGAGGAGGCAGTGCAGGAAGCTGCAAAGGGGTGCAACTACGGGGCATTCCAGAGATGCAAGCCCCCAACATTTGATGGGAAAGGGAGTGCTGCTGTTGCTCACCGGTGGGTAAGAGAGATGGAGGCTGTGTTGAATATCAGCGAGTGCAGGGAGGATCAGAAGGTGAAGTTTGCTATCCACTCATTTGTGGATTCGTCCTTATGCTGGTGGGACAACATCTTCCAGGTGGAGGGTAGCAGGGCGATCGGGAGGATGAGATGGGGTGAACTGAAGAAGTTGGTGATCGAGGAGTTTTGTCCTCACAGGGAGCTCGAAAAGATCAAGAGAGAGTTCCTACAGTTGGAGGTGGGGACTATGACGCACCAGCAGTACACAACTAAGTTTAATGAGATGGCAAGGTTAGTGCCAGAGCAGGGTGACCCCGTGTCACAAAAGATAAGAGATACATACAGGGTTTGCCGACAGATATCCGTAGACATTTGATCGCCGCTCCCGCCAGATCAACCACCGTGTCACAAAAGATAAGAGATACATCCAGGGTTTGCCGACAGATATCCGTAGACATTTGATCGCCGCTTGGCCAGGTATGTTCAGGTCGGTGGTTGATCTGGCGGGAGACTGTATGTCGAGCGAGAGGTGATGGCGATGATGGATGAGAAGAAGAAGTGTGGCAATGATAGGAATGGGAATGAGAAGCGGTATAACGGTGGTGGTTTTGTGGATGGAGGTAACAAGACGAGAGTGGATGATCCGAAGGTGATAACAGAGAGGGAGAAGAGTGCAAGAAGTGTGGGAGAGAGCACGTGGGGGAGTGTAAGTGGGGATCGAACGCCTGCTTTCAATATAGGAAGGAGGGCCACAGAGCAAGGGATGTCGTGTGGTGAAATGTTACAACGATGGCGAGGCTGGGCACATGAGCAGAGACTGCAAGAAGTCGAGGGCTGAGAGCTCCGGGGCAAAGAAGGGGACTGAGAAGGAGGGCAGAGGGCGAAGGTCAGGGCATTCGCTATGACTTGGGAGGAGGCTAGGTGTTTGAAACTAGTTCTGGAGTCAAAATAGAGCCATATCTTTTGAAAAGCTTGAGTCCTGGTAAACAACTCTATAATAGTGTCATAGATTGTTGGGATGTGATATTGAATCACGAAGAATAAAAAAGAAGCTTAGAGTCTCCACAAAGGCTATTTTGTGACACAAGTGCTGCTGTAAGTATACATAATTAGATTGTCTTCCAAAATATATATTGCAGAAAAGATTGTAGAAATTTCTTATATTTAGCAGCAGTTAACACGTGTTAACATTGAGTTACATATGAGTATTCGTTTTGGCTTTACACTAGTATGATATACTATGTTTTGTGTTTTAGCAAGAATGTATGCTAAAAATTCAAATTTCACAAAGGAGGATCTAGTAGTGCAATGGAGAGAAAGCATTGAAAGGAGTGGTGTGTGGAGTTGACAACCTTCTAAACCTGAGAACCTATGATCTTGTCTTCCTACCTATACTTGAAATGAAACACTACTATCTTATTGTTTTTGAATTGAAAAACCCAGACATCTCTATAATGACAACATCCATGATGATATCACAGTAGGTGGGAGGCAAGTTAGCGAAGATTTTCCAAAGAAGGATACACCGTCCAAAATGGTAATTGCATTTTAATTATGTTGTGTTATCTTAATTACGAAAAATTTTCTAAATGTAAACAAATTTTTTGGTTGTTATTTTATGTTGAAGAAAGAGGTTTTGTCCATTATTCGTTGCAAGTGGGACATCCTAAGGTTGAAGAAATTAAATCCCAAAATCCAACAAGACTAAAAATTGACTGGGCAACAAAGAAGAATGCAACGGATTGTGGGGTCTTCATGATACGTCACATGGAGATGTTTATGGGAAGGGGCCACTTGTTTTAGTGTGGATTCAGCAGGAATAGCAAAAAAAAAAAAAAAAGAACAGTTAGGTTACATCATTGAGGAAGAAGTATGCTTGGAGGATACTACTTTCTGAGGCAAATATTTATCGAAAGAATGTACTTAGGTTAATATTCAAAAACAAAGCTTCAAAGTGATGGTTGTGTTAGACATATGATAATGGTGAATTTCGGATGATGTAATCCTGTTTATGGGACGTATTTTGCCAAGTAGTATTTTTTATATGATGGTTGGTGTTATTTAATGATAATTGTACTTATGATATCTTTAAACACATGTGTAACCGGTAGTATACACATGTATTATATTATTATTTAAGAATTATCACATGTATAAGTTTCTCATTTAACGTTTGCAAAAAAAAGTTATAGCATGTGCTCGTGTTTTAATATCTAAGATAATGTTTAAGAGTTATCATATGTATAAATATCCCTAAAACATTACAATAATTCCCATTCTTTATACTCTATCATATACATCATGCTGCTTTCTCAAGAATGTCTAAAACATATTTAAATATCTAATTGTTAACTTCAATACAATGTGTAACAGGCAATAAAACACATGTGCAAGATTTTTCTTCCGAAAAGTATATATTTTCCCATTTAAGTTTTGGCATGAAAACTAAATACAAATATAAGTTTTTCATGTCTTCAATTATTTTAGAGTGATCACATGCATAAGTTTTTCATTAAATGTTTGCCAAAAAATTTATACAATCAAAATACATGATTAAAATATAGGTGAATGTACACATATGCAAGTAAAAGTTAGCACATGTTTTAATGTTTGGGAATTTTTAAAATGTTTTTTTAAAGTTAAATATGGTTATCTTACTAAAAGATTTTCAATATCCATGTTTGTAATACTAACATTATCTTAAAGTTAGTATTACAAACGTTGATATTGAGATAATAATTATCTAGAAATAATACTTTAATTATACATTTCATATTATGATAAACTGGTTCTCTAAAATTTGGTACTACAAATCGGCAAGATTCCATTAATAAGCACTTAATGTTTTACATTACTACAAATTAACCAAAATAAACATACACCTACACTTTGTCTAAACAGCTGCTAAGGGGCAAATCAAAAGATGGGTGTTCATCTTTGGATCCATTTATCCTGATAAGTTACTAACCAAAAGATAAAACCAAAAAAGATGGTACCATAATTAGGATCACGATCACTAGATCCCGATGCGTCATACTCAAAGTCTTCATCTCCCTCCTTTAGCGGGTAGTTACGAGAGTCATGATCATAAACATACTTTTGACATGTGCAGCATAGACGCGGGTTTTCTTCAGATTCTCAACAAAATTCTCGCGATCCCTAATAATACGGGTTTTTACTTCTAGATCCTTTGTTTTTGATACCTTTGGGAGCAGTGAAGGTTACTTTAGAAACTTTTGATGGACACACTAGTTCTTCCATGACAGTAGCTTTCTTGCTTGAGGTTGGATTAACCAAATACTTGTCAAATAGCGAAAATCTTAACTGCCCCAACATTTCAAGAAAATCATCCAAACCTTTAGGATGACCTCTTAAACGATCCACACATTCAGTTACTAGATTATAAACTTTAGCTATTTTTTTGTAGACAAACCACTTCCTTCATTTGACAATCTATGAATAGAGCTGTAAATAAATTTTGGTAACATCCTTTTAGTCCAACACTAACAATAAAGTCTAATGGGATTTCACCAACACTTTGGTGGCTCAAGATACAGAATACATGACGAAAAAAGGTAGCCTATTCTTGTGAAACCCATACATATACAACTGGCTATTTTCTTTTCCAGGTCTAACTTCACCTTCAAAGGCAATAAATATATATATGTTTAGTAACATGTAAGGCCCCGTCCCCGAGACGCTTACAGTTGGTTAATCATCGTATAAATAATATAAAACACCTCATTTTGCAGCGAAATTTTAACTTTTCATTAATAAATAATGACATGTCAATTATCATATCAATTCGTTTACAACCTCAAAAATTGTATTAATACATTAACATATTCAAAATATGGATGCCAAACTCGAATTGTCCCCAGTAGTTTATGCATTCATGTCTGTACCTCCCCAGCATCATCAATTACCTGCCAACTGATATGCATATAAAAAGTGAGCGACGCTGAGTGAGTTTTAGTTTATATAATAAGATACTTTACTTTTAATAAAAACATTTCCTTTACTTTCGTTCATGATTACACATCATAAGTACATCTTGATAATAATCATTTATTATCTTTCATCATCGTTCGTTTCGTACTTTATTATCTTTCACTTCTATCTAGATCCTGCCATATACTATGCCTCATCATTGGTGCACAAAGCGACTACAGTCTTGGGGGCAAGTGGCAAGTATCCCGTTTCGCACGTTTTCATCAATCACAAAGACTGACCTTTAGGTGTGCACTCGACACACTGTCGTGGTGGCAACCCATAATGAGTTGTGAACCCCTTTTTAATATGCTTGCAAGACTTTAATTTATTCATTACGTTCAACTTTTCATTATTTTAATCTTTCACTTTCATTACAATAATACTTTACGTACATAAGTACATATCACACCTTGTAAAGTCACATAATAATACGTAATATAGAACATTAATAACAACCCACAATCATACATAACATCAGCAGGTATAAACCACCAAAACATTTCAGAACTTAACACTACATTCTACTTCCCAAGATTTTAGAAAAATCCTAAGTCCCCAAGAATGCGGATGAACATAAGCCAATGCGGCTGAATGTTCAGCAAATGCGGACAAGCAAATGCGGATGAAAGTCTTTAGAAAATATTCTAAGTGTCTAAAGGTATGCGGTGTGAACAAAATGCGGATGAACAAGTCCAAATGCGGATGAACTAAGTCTCGTGTGAATGAGCACATATAAATGCGGATGAACAAAAAACATCTGCGGAAGAACAAAACATCAGCGGAAGAATAAAACATCTGTGGATGAACAAAACATCTGCGGATGAACAAAAACATCTGCGGAAAACAAAAATCTGCGGATGAACAAAACATCTGCGGATGAACAAAAACATCTGTGGATGAACAAAACATCTGCGGATGAACAAAAGACAAGCTATTGCACGTAAAACCAATGCGGTTGAATGTTTAGCAAATGTGGATGAACTCCAACAAATGCGGATGAAGTCTAATAAATGCGGATGAAGTCCACAAATGCGGATGAAGTCCACAAATGCGGATGAAGTCCACAAATGCGGATGAATAAAATGCAGATGCGGATGATCAAACAACTTAGACTAATCCACTAGTTCCAAATCCTCGTTCTAACATGTCCTTAGCACAGATCTAACATGCCAAATACTTATAAGAAAGCTTACAACTATGCAACATCAAAGAAGGCATTTAAAAACACACATTGCATACACATCATATGCAAAAATGCAAAAAACTCATGCTTCGGTTGTAAAAATTCAGTTAATATGCATTTCAGCTCCGACAAGTTTAAAACAAGTAAAATAGGGGAATCTAGGACTCACCTCTAGCAGCTTTCGAGTAGGACTTCTTCAAACCGAGAGCAAACGGGAGTTCTAGCACCTAAAACGCCGAAACAAGCAGCCAACACAGGAAACACGTAAGAATCGGTCCAGCAGATCAAACACAGCTGAAAACCGAGCAGAAAAATAAGAAAACCTCACTTTATAGGAGAATTTCAGTTTTTTCACACTAAAATCCAGTTGAAACTTCTTCTTCTTTCTTCTTGCAGCCGAAAGCAGATGTGAATGGGGGGGTGTGGGCGGCCTTGCTCCTTTTAAATCCCATAATGGGCAAGTTTGCCACTTGCACAACTTTAACCCCTTGACTTGGGATATTTCACCTTTCTTTCTTTTTCTTTTCCTTCTTTTAATAAAATTTCGAGTGTTACAAGTCTACCCCCCTTATATAGGTTCGTCCTGAACCCTCACTCCTCGAATAACTGTGGGTAATACTACCTCATCTCTTCCTCAGTTTCCCACGTACCTTCCTGTGTCTCCTCTGTACTCGCACCAGTGGAACCACTTTATTCTGCAGCCTCTTCTCTTTTCTGTCAATAATGGCCACTGGCTGCTCCATATAATTAAGTCGTTCATCCACCTTGATATCCTCCAGTGGCACGATCATATCTTCATCGGCCAAGCACTTTCTTAGGTGAGATACATGGAATGTCGGATGAATTCCACTTAACTCATCGAGTAGCTCTAACCTGTAGCCACTTCTCCTACTCGAGCAATGATTCGGAAAGGCCCTATATACCTCAGGCTCAGCTTACCCCGCTTTCTAACCGGATGATCCCCTTCCAAGGTGAAACCTTCAACATGAGTTTATCACCCACCTTGAATTCAATCGGTCTATGCCTCTCGTCTGCATACGACTTTTGTCTATCTTTTTCCGCCTTCATAAAGGCCTTGATCTTCTCTAACTTTTCGGTCATAGCCTCAATCACCTCGATGCTCCCAACTCCTTCTGCCCAATGTCACACCAACATACAGGCGTTCTACACTTCCTACCGTATAGCATCTCATAAGGAGGCATACTAATGCTGGCATGATAACTGTTGTTGTATGAGAATTCAGCTAACGGTAAGTGTTCATCCCAACTTCCTCCGAAGTCAATGACGCATGCTCGGAGCATATCTTCAAGTGTCTGGATGGTTCTCTCTGACTGACCATCTGTCTGAGGATGGTAAGCCGTACTGATGTGCAACCTCGTCCCCATCGCCTCATGGAATCTCTTCCAAAACTTAGATGTAAACCGAGTGCCACGGTCAGACACTATAGACACCAGTACTCCATGACGAGTCACAATCTCTTTAATGAACAGATCCACCAACCTCTCAGATGAATGCTTCTCGCAGATCGATAGAAAGTGAGCACTCTTTGTCAAACGGTCAACTATCACCCATATGGCATCGTACCCCCTTGTCGTACGTGGTAACTTCGTAATGAAGTCCATGGTGATGTGCTCCCATTCCACTCGGGTATATCCAAGGGTTGGATCTTCCCGTATAGCTTCTGATGCTCCGCCTTCACTTGCAAGCACGTAAGGCACTTACTCACATACTCCGCTACGTCGCGCTTCTACCGGGCCACCAGTAGTCTTTCTTCATATCATGATACATCTATGTAGCACCAGGATGAATTGAGTATCGAGTTTTATGAGCTTCATCCATGATTTGCCCCGTAGGTCTCCATAACGAGGGATCCACATCCGCCCGAAGCGGGTTCTAACTCCGAGAGTGTTCTCGCCCAACTCCGCGACTAGACCTTTCATCCTTTTAGAGTTAAGGCGATCTTCTTTCAACGCCTTATTTTGAAACTCCTTGACCTGTTTCATCACGTCAGAGGTCATCACCAACTGGTAAGCTTTCACTCGGATCGGCTCGGGTCTCTCCTTTCGGCTAAGGGCATCCACCACCACATTGGCCTTGCCCGGATGGTAGTGGATCTCACAATCATAGTCCTTGATCAACTCTAACCACCTCCTTTGTCTCATATTGAGATCCTTTTGCTCGAAGAAGTACTTCAAGCTCTTGTGGTCAGTGAAGATAGTGCACTTCGTCCCGTACAAGTAATGCCTCCAAATCTTCAATGCAAAGACCACAACCGCTAGCTCCAAGTCATGAGTAGGGTAATTAGCCTCATGGGTTTTCAACTATCGGGATACATAGGCTATTACCTTCCCTCGCTGCATCAGCACGCAACCCAACCTCGAATAAGAAGCATCCGAATAGACCACTAAGTCTTCGCTCCCTTCGGGTAACGTTAAGACAGGAGCTTGAGTCAATCTCGTCTTTAGCTCGTCAAAAGCATTCTCCTGTTCTCGACCCCATACAAACTTCACCTCCTTGCGGGTCAACTTGGTCAATGGTGAGGCTATCTTGGAAAAGTCTTGGATGAATCTTCTGTAATAGCCCGCTAAACCCAAGAAACTGCGGATCTCGGATGGCGTCTTTGAAGTTTCCATTGCATCACTGCCTCCACCTTTGTCGGGTCCCCCATGATCCCTTCAGAATTAACCACATGACCTAAAAACTGAACCTCGCGTAACCAGAATGCACACTTGGAGAACTTGGCATACAGCTTCTCCCTTCTAAGCGTCTCCAGCACCTCCCGAATATGACCATCACGTTCCTCCTTGTTGTTTGAATAAATCAGGGTATCATCCATAAACACAATCACTGATTTATCCAACATCGGCCGACACACCCGATTCATCAAATCCATAAAAGCAGTTGGCGCATTGGTTAAACCGAAGGACATAACGAGGAACTCGTAATGCCCGTATCGCGTCCGAAAGGCGATCTTCGGGATATCCTGTTCGTTAACCTTTAGCTGATGATAACTAGATCGGAGATCTATCATTGAGAACCAACTGGCACCTTGGAGCTGATCAAACAAGTCATCAATCCTCGGTAGTGGATACCGGTTCTTCACCGTCAACTTGTTCAACTCACGGTAGTCAATGCACATCCTCATGCTACCGTCCTTCTTCTTCACAAACAAGACCGGTGCACCCCACGAAGAGATACTCGGTCGAATGAACCCCTGATCTAACAACTCTTACAGCTAAGTCATCATTTCTTTCATCTCGGATGGAGCGAGATGATACGACGCCTTTGCGACAGGTTGGGCACCAGGTATCAGATCAATTTGAAACTCAACCTCGCGGTCAGGTGGCACACCTGATAAATCTTCCGGGAACACGTCTAGGAAACCACACACAACTGGTACATCTAACATTCGTGGCACTGTCACTTCCACATCTTCCACATAATCCAAATAGGCACCACATCCATGCCTCATATACTTCTCTGCCACAACCATTGAGATTACTTTCGGGATCGTACTAACTCTATCACCGTAGATCATCACCAAACTCCCATCAGGCGCGGTCAGCCGAATCATCTTCTTACGACACATGATGTTTGCCTCATAGGCTGCTAACCAATCCATCCCTAGGACTACGTCAAATCTACCTAAGGGCATCACAAACAACCTAGCAAAGAACCTATGGCCTTTCAACTCTATGCCATAGCCTTCTACCATATCAGAAATCCTAGTCGACTTACCTAAAGCAGTTTCTACATCGAAGGGCTCATAAATCTTCCTACTCCTAGTGGACAACTTATCATAGGAGGCAGCAGAAATAAAACTCCTACTAGCACCGGAATCAAAAGCACATAAGCACAAGTTTGGTTTACTAGAAATGTACCTGACACTGCGTCGGGGTCCACCTAGCCTCCTCCCAAGTCATAACGAATGCTCTAGCCTTCGCCCTCTGCCCTCCTTCTCTGTCCCCTTCTTTGCCCTGGAGCTCTCAGCCCTCGGCTTCTTGTAATCCCTGCTCATATGCCTCTTCTCGCCACAGTTGTAACATTTCACTACACAATAATCCCTTGCCATGTGGCCCTCCCTTCCATACTTAAAGCAGAGATTCGATCCCCACCTACATTCTCCTGCATGCCCCTTCCTACACTTCTCGCACACCTTCACTACTAACTCAGTTGCAGCCACCTTGCGACCCTCTACCTTCGCCCTTTTTCCCTTGGGAGGGAAACCACCACTACCAGCACGTTTTCCACTCCAGTTCTCCCCTCTCCTCTCATCTTCCATTACGCCCTAATGACCCAGTCACCACAGATGGCAAAATTGTGTGCATTATTGATGAACCCCTTCAACTATAGCCTCCTTCACTAAGGCCGTCAGATTAACGCTCTCATCCCCACCTCCATGGTGATGAAACTCGGGCTCTTCAGGAGCCATTTCCGTAGTCCTAGCCCTGTTCCTCGTGAAACGTGGTCCAGCACCACGTCCACCACGACCTCCACCTCGAGAAGCCTCCGAAGATCTACCACCAGCCATCTCTAAGCACTATAAGATTCAAACACCAACATGATCATTCAAGGTAATAGCTCAAATTATGTCATGTATAGTAAGTCCCTAACTACAATGGCCAATTATGATTAGCCACTTATTTTACTCTTCATCCCCCAAGCATTCCCCATCCAGACTACATCAGTATCCAAATCTACTAAGAGCACATAATTCACATAGCACACGCACATAATTCCTTTTTCCATTAATTTACATAAAACGTTTACTCGAAACATTTACCTGCAGGCATGTAGCTACTAGGACTGGCATCCCTTCTTGTCCCATTCTCAGTTTAAGTTTTAGGTTTTTGAAAATAATTACCCAATTCTCTTAAACTTTGGCTCTGATACCAACTTGTAAGGCCCCGTTCCCAAGACGCTTACAGTTGGTCAATCATCGCATAAATAATAAATAACACCTCATTTTGCAGCGAAATTTTAACTTTTCATTAATAAATAATGACATGTCAATTATCATATCAATTCGTTTACAACCCTGAAAATTGTATTAATACATTAACATATTCAAAATATGGATGCTAGAATAGAATTGTCCCCAGTAGCTTATGCATCCATGCCTGCATCTCCCCAGCATCATCAATTACCTGCCAACGGATATGCATATAAAAAGTCAGCGACGCTGAGTGAGTTCTAGTTTATATAATAAGATACTTTACTCACACATCATACGTACATCTTGATAATAATCATTTATTTTCATTCATCATCGTTCGTTTCGTACTTTTTATCTTTCACTTCTATCTAGATCCTGCCATATACTATGCCCCATTATTGGTGCACAAAGCGACTACAGTCTTAGGGCAAGTGGCAAGGATCCCGTTTCGCACGTTTCCATCAATCACAAAGACTGACCTTTAGGTGTGCACTCGGCACACTGTCGAGGTGGCAACCCATAAT
Source organism: Flaveria sonorensis (assembly GCA_025506505.1). NCBI lineage: Eukaryota > Viridiplantae > Streptophyta > Magnoliopsida > Asterales > Asteraceae > Flaveria > Flaveria sonorensis. Next base: position 49,004,884 of record CM046435.1, read on the forward strand.
GATTTATGAAACCCTTTTTAATATGCTTGCAAGACTTTAATTTATTCATACGTTCCACTTTTCATTATTTTAATCTTCACTTTCATTAATACTTTACGTACATAAGTACATATCACACCACGTAAAGTCACATAATAATACGTAATATAGAACATTAATAACAGCCCACAATCATACATAACATCAGTAGGTATAAACCACCAAAACATTTCAGAACTTAACACTACATTCTACTTCCCAAGATTTCAGAAAAATCCTAAGTCCCAAAGAAATACGGATGAACATAAGCCAATGCGGCTGAATTTTCAGCAAATGCGAACAAGCAAATGCGGATGAAAGTCTTCAGATTATATTCTAAGTGTCTAAAGGTATGCGGGTGAACCAAATACGGATCAACAAGTCCAAATGCGGATGAACTAAGTCTTATGTGAATGAGCACATACAAATGTGGATGAACAAAAACATCTGCGGAAGAACAAAACATTTGCTGAAGAACAAAACATTTGCGGATGAACAAAACATCCGCGGATGAACAAAAACATCTGTGGAAGAACAAAACATCTGTGGTAGAACAAAACATCTGCGGATGAACAAAACATCTGCGGATGAACAAAAGACAAGCTATTGAACGTAAAACCAATGCAGTCGAATGTTCAGCAAATGTGATGAACTCAACAAATGCGGATGAACTCCAACAAATTCGGATAAAGTCCAATAAATGCGGATGAAGTCCACAAATGTGGATGAAGTCCACAAATGCGGATGAATAAAATGCAAATGCGGATGATCAAACAACTTAGACTAATCCACCAGTTCCAAATCCTTGTTTTAACATGTCCTTAGCACAGATAGAACATGCCAAATACTTAGAACAGAGCTTACAACTATGCAACATCAAAGAAGGCATTTAAAACACACATCGCACATCAGATGCAAAAATGCAGAAAACTCATGCTTCGGTTGTAAAAATTCAGTTAATATGCATTTCAGCCCAAACAAGTTCAAAACAAGTAAAATAGGGGAATCTAGAACTCACCTCTAGCAGCTTTCGAGTAAGACTTCCTCAAACCGAGAGCAAACGGGAGTTCTAGCGCCTAAACACACCGAAACAAGCAGCCAACACAAGAAACACGTAAGAATCGGTCCAGCAGCTCGAACACAGCTGAAAACCGAGCAGAAAATACAAGAAAAAACTCACTTTCTAGGAGAATTTCAGCTTTCTCGCACTAAAATCCAGTTGAAACTTTTTCTTATTTCTTCTTGCAGCCGAAAGGAGATGTGAAATGGGGGGTGTGGGCGGCCTTGCTTCTTAAATCCCATAATGGGCAAGTTTGCCACTTGCACAACTTTAACCCCTTGACTTGAGATATTTCATATTTCTTTCTTTTTCTTTTCCTTCTTTTAATAAAATTCTGGGTGTTACATAACACATGACAAAACAAGACATGTGTATGGATAAAGTAACACATGTGTTATTTAGTGACTACACATGAGTATAAAACAAGTAACACATGTGTTAAGTATCTTAGATCATATGTATGGGCAATTTTTGAAAAATATGACAAACACTGATAATGACACAAAATTGACATGTAAGTACCTTAAAACCATTGATAACATCTTTCCTTTTAGCAGTTTGATGAATAGTCCAAACTGGAACACCATTCTCTTTATCACGGTTGGTTATGAAACAAAACATCATACCCTTGTAAATTTCCTTTTTCACTTCTAGGAATATTTCAAGTGTATAAATACTTGAAGCATGCTTCTCAATAGCAGACCAGTGTGTAATAGTACAGTTATGGAGTTACTTTTATGCTCAAGTTGCCTTTGATGGTAGCGTTGGGTGTCAATGGCATTGTCAAAACACAAGATGAACTGAATAAGAGTATTCCCAGGCCTAGAGTGACTTTGAAAAAGCATTTGAACTCTCACATCTTGATGTAGTCTTCATAAGACAACACATAGGCACTGAGCAACTTATCTCTGATAGCATACATGTCATTTAACCAAACATTTTTCTTCAGCTTGTATGTTTCCATATGATTCATCCATTTATCTTCAAACTTAGTTAGAGTAATGAACAAATTCCAAACCAACTTATGCAATTGGGGTTTAAAATTTGAGTTTTTAGCTTATCCTCAGTAATTTGTAATTTAATAATTAAAAGATTATGTATACACTAAGCAAATTATAATGATAGAAATAAAAAATTTTATACTTAACACATGTGTTAGCATATACTGATAGCACATGTGTTAGTGTAAATATACACATGTGTTACCTGGAATTTAAAGCATGGGTTTTATGATTAACACATGTGTTAGATAGAATTTACTTACAATATAACAACATATTAATAAATGTGTTATTGTTGAGACAAAATTTACATACAATAGAATGTAACAAAAATATTTGTAATAAATATTTATTTCTACCTTTGCAGGTATCTCTTTTGTAATATGCCACATACAGAGACGATGTCTTGATGGGGTAAAAACACATTTAACTGTCTGTTAATGTTGTTTGTTCGGTTAAAACAAGCAATGGTTGCTTGGGATGTGCTTTGACAAAACAATTAAGCAACCGTTTGTAGGATTGGATAGACTCACTAGATAACAAACTGGCTTCGAAAGTAACACACGTTTTATAGTGGTCAACTCCAGTGAATGGCACAAATATCATGTCATACCTACCCAATTAATGAAAAGACATAAATAATTTGATATTGAGTAAAGGATTTTAGTGTTAATCAAAATTAAACCATCAGCAAACCTATTAGTATGATAAATAGCATCAAAGGTTATTAATCCCCAAAAGCTTCATAGTTAATTTTTTCCACACTTTAACTCTCCATCAGCAACACAAAACTTGAAAGAAAAGTTTGGTGACACAACAGCGCGTTCTTCCATGTTCTCCACGAACATTTGAGCATCTCGGTCACCAATAAACATCTGAAAGTCTTGACTGAAATTCTTGTAATTAGCTGAATATTGCAAACGATGAGCAACAGTTGGCCAATTTTCTGCAAGCAAAGCTTGTGTATAAACTGTTGATCAGAGAAACCAACTTCCTTTTTCTTAGCACCAAGTCAGAATATTCAGAATACGCAGAACCTTTAATACATTTTAACTTTAACTGAGCTTGACAATCAATCACTTTATACCATCTAGAATGATATTTTCAAAGAGAATGGAGTCCATTGTATCAACATTCTATTTTGTTGGTTTTCTAGCATTACTACCCAATAAATACCTATATGTGATTTCATAGTTTTTTTCTTCCCCGGTCCTAAATGAACAGCAAACCCACATTTGTTGGCGTATGTTTGGTAAAAGAGTTCAGCATCTTCCAACTATTAAAAATCATCCAACCATTGGTTTTATAGAACTAGCAACATTTGGTAGCCAATATCTGGTGCCATTTAGGGAATTTAGTTCCGTGTTGGAGAGCGAACTTGTTTTTGAATATTCAATAAAATAGAAAGCCTATCAAATGTATAATTTTACACGTATGAAAAAAAATTCTTCAGAACAATATTTTTACAAATAGGAGTGAGTGTGCAAAATATAGTTAACATATGTGTTAAAGTTTTCAGGAACTTTTTGTCCAATAAAATATATATTTGTAAATTTCACTTTTTTAAGAATGTGAATAGTGCTTCTTAAAAACTTCAGAAATATTCATTTATATTACTTACAAATGGGGTGAGTGCACATAATATAGTTAACTATGTGCTAAATTTTTCAGGGACTTTTTGCCATGTGTTAAGTTCTTTAAACTTATCCTGAACACCTCTTACACATTTGTTAGACTTTTCAGAATAATTATTTTTACAAATGAGGTGTGTGAGTGCAGAATATTGTTACACATGTGTTGAAGTTTTCATTTCCTATTTTGTCCAGTACACCTCTTACACATGTGTTAGACTTTTAGAATAATATTTTTTACAAATGATGGTGTGAGTGCAAAATATTGTTAACACATGTGTTAAAGTTTTCATTTCACTTTATGCCGAATATTGTAACACATATCTTCAAACACACATTTATCAGACTTTTTAGTATAATATTTTTTACAAATGGGGGTGTGAGGCAGAATAATATTTTTACAAATGGGGTGTGAGTGTAGAATATAGTTAACATATGTGCTAAATTTTTCAGGGACTTTTTGCCCATGGTTAAGTTCTTGAACTATCCTGAACACTCTTACACATTTGTTAGACTTTTCAGAATAATTTTTTTTACAAATGAGGTGTGTGAGTGCAGAATATTATTACACATGTGTTGAAGTTTTTATTTCCTATTTTGTCCAGTACACCTCTTACACATGTGTAGACTTTTTAGAATAATATTTTTATAAATGGTGGTGTGAGTGCAAAATATTGTAACACATGTGTTAAAGTTTTCATTTCACTTTTATGCAGAATGTTGTTAACACATATCTTCAAACACACATTTATCAGACTTTTTAGTATAATATTTTTTACAAAGGGGGGTGTGAGTGCAGAATAATATTTTTTTACAAATGAGGTGTGAGTGTAGAATATTATTAACACATATCTGTAAAAACACATTTATCAGAGTTTTTAGAATAATATTTTTTACAAATGGGGGTGTGAGGGAAGAATATTGTTAACACATGTGTTAAAGTTTTCATTTCACTTTTTTGTCAAGTAAAATATTCTTGTAAATTTCACTTTTTGCATATGTGTTAAATTCTTCAGACCTATCCTGAACACGTCTTACCCGTGTGTCTAGTAAAACACCTCTTACACATCTGAAAAAATTTCTTATCTCAGAAAACCAAAAACACACATAAGTTTGGAAATCATTCTTTTTACCACTTCACAAACACTTTAAAAAAAATTGGTTCCTATATTTTAGCCTATTACACAAGTGTTTGAATATTTTCACGCTAAAAACTAACAATGGTGGAAAAAATATACAAAACTACTTTTCTCACTAAAACAAACATTGTTAAGAAAAACACACAACCTTCTTTTGAATTCAACAAACAATTAACACGCATTGTAAAAGGAAGATGATCGATATACTCATCCATCGAACCTACATATAGTTTCTTCCCCTTATTCTTGGCTCGGTTCTCTTCACCTCCCATTTTTTCTTCAAGACAATGGTTGTGTATGAGTGGAATAACTTCTGAAATTGATGTATGTATATATGGGGAATTGTTTGGAGGGAAAATGTACCAACAAAACCGTGAGTTTACATGCTTTTGAAAATTCAAAGTGTGAAGTACCATTAACATAATCATAGATTAAAAGTAAATGTCAAATCATTAAAAGTGTGTCTAATCTCATATTATTTTATTAAGGTAAGTACAAATGATAAAGGAGGGAAAATACATGAAATGTCTATAATGCCCTTCACCTTATAAATATATTTTTTTATTAAAACATGACATTTGTCAACATTTCATTTGTTAAAATGCTTAATTGGTTATATAATTTCATTTGGTTTACAAAAGAACTCATCCCTATATTATAATATATATATATATTAATATATATATATTATAGCTATATATATATATATATATATATATTATATATATGTATATATATGTGTATATATATATATGTATATATAGTATAAATATATATGTGTATATATATGTGTATATATATGTATAAAATATAGTGTATATATGTGTATATATATGTATATACTTATATATGTGTATATATATATGTATATACGTATATATGAATAGATAGGTATGTGTAGATATAGGTATATATATACATATATATCTATTATACATATAATACACATACATATATATATAAATATATATGTATATACATATATACACACAACACCCAAATATATTATATATATACTATATTATACATATTTATATATACATATATATTGTATATATATACGTATATACATATATATGTATATATATACCTATATATACACATACATATATATATATACATATATTATAACATATGTATAATATACATATATTTATACCTATATATATAGACATATATATTGTATTATATATATGTATACAGTATGTAATATATACTATATATAACCTATATATGTTACATATATATATACATATATATATATACATAGATATTACATATATATATATGGGGAGGTTACTATAGAAAGTGCAAAACACGTGCGAAGCGTACGAAGTCACCAGGGCATGATACGTGTTTTGGAAGAGAGGTAATTTCGTCCTTGCCACAATTACACATATAAGATGGATAATTACGCAAATGTATTAACTATTAAGCAGTTGTAACTATAATTAATAAGTTAAAATTACTCAAGTTATACATAATAATTATGCAAGTTTTATGATAATTACGCAGTTATTTTCATAATTACGCAATTATTATCACGCAAGTATACGCATAACACATTCACGTTTTTAAAAAAAATGTATTTTTTTTAAAAAAAAAAGTATAGAAATACTATACTCAAATTAAAGAGAATAAAATGCTCGATTTTATGGTGTAATTTTGTAAAAAAGTAATGTTGTATAAAAAGTTATATGCCTTTAAAATTTTGGGGGAATTATAAAAAATCAACAATTGTTGGATGTTTCTAAATCTACCCCTTTAATGTCTTTCTTACGTGATTACTCTCATCTCTAATCTGAACCATCGATTACCTAGATCAATGGTTGTTATCACTTCGCACAAATTTCATCACTTTGTATCGTAATATATATATAATATAGATATATATTACACACACACACACATAAGATGTTCATGAGTGGTGACGCTTTTGGTAGTAGTATACTGTCATTTATAATAACATTAATTATATAACGTTAAGATTATACCCATGTTTAGTAAAACTACATAATAATATATATGTTATTCATTTACCAAAACTATTCTACTAATGTTACATAACCTGTAAGTTGAATCTCGCTTGAAAAACTTAATTGAAATCGGCTCGTGAGCCAGCTCTGCTTGTTACAAACCGAGCCAACTTAGTTCCATTCGTTTAAAACCAAGCCGATGGCATGTGAACATTCGTAATGCAACGTATAATATATTAGTAACTTATTACCCAAATTAGTACTAAACCTTTATTCGTGTTTTTGTTTTACCCTTATTGTTAGCATTTTAAAGTATAAAGTTTAAACTGAAAAAATTATAACTTTAGGAAGCAGATGTAGTAGACACAAAGGTAAAAGGCTTAGTGTTAATCGATTAAAAAGCAATAATGTAGGTAGAAAGAGTGGGATTTTTTTTTAATTTATTTTTTATTTATGTGAACTCTCAAATCACGTATCTTTATTATATCAAAGTAAGTGTGAGTGGAACTGGAGAAGTGTTTTGATTTAGGCCTATAATCAAGAAAAGCAAGTTTATAATCACACTCAATTATGGAGAATAAGTAGTAAGTCTTTCAATTCCTTCAAATTAGAAAACAAGAAAGATTTAAGTAGAAATCAGTATTGGATGATATAATGTGCAAATCTTTGTTAAGTAGTTCCTTTAATTGCTTGATTAGTTGTGAGCACCTAAAACTTCATTGTTGATGAATGGTCTTTATGAATGAACTATGATCATTCCATGATAAAATGTTGACACATACACGTTGAAACACCTTCTTATTCTATAATTAAATTTGTTTGTGCTTAGTAGAAGATTTGGGTCAAAAGGTAGAAAAAGACAATTTGGAATGAGGTTTTTAAACCATAATGATTAAATCATCTCTATTTTGTGAAACATGTCGAATGATAAGATTAAGTTCATAAGATGAATTAGGAGGACAACATGGCGATTTATGTGCGTTAAGGTCTAGTATGGACACTAGTTGTTTTGATGAAATACCTCAATGAAGAATTTAAGCAAATTTGAATGATTTCATACAAACTATATAAATATAACCATAAATTCATAGCAAGGCTATTGACAGGGTTTACGAAAGGTAAGATGTAGGCAAACCTTACCTGAGGATAAGTGGTTGCTTCCGGCAAGATCCCTACATAACGAATAGAATCCAATCACCCCAACAACGACAACAAAACTGCTCAGCAAGACAATTAATACACAAAGATATATGAAACACGCACCGTTGAAACTCTATTGGGCAACACATACCAGACAATCAGTATATAGTAGAGATAGACACATACAATAATACCAAGACGCAAGCCATGAACAATAATAAACCATGACACAGAAGATGCAAATAGTGAAACTTAGCAAGTGACAATAATTAAAAATAGGTACTAGCATGCAAGGCTACCGGCTAAAACCCATAGAAGATACATCTAAACACTTCCCTAAACGTCCTTAACTTTAATTCTACGTCTAAACGTACCTTTCTTAGACCATGTTCTTGGAGAGGTGCAACTCTAGCAGATCTTATCTAATCATCTCCTCCCAACTCATTTTGAGTCTACTCTACTCCTTCATCCTCTACATTTAGTTTCTCCATTGCTCTAATCGGTAAAGTGGTATGTCTCCTCTTCACATGCTCAAACCATCTTAATTTCCCTTTCCTAATCTTATTCGCTAACTAGCTACGTCTAACCTGCGTCTAAAAATGTCATTCCTTATCCAGACTAACCTTGTATTCCCACACATCCACCTTAGCATTCTCATCTATGCTACTTCCATTTTATGCTCCTGGTTCTTCTTAATTGATTGCCCAACACTCCATTCCAATTTTATACAAACATATAGGAGAATATTACCAATGGCTCAAAATGGATGAATTTGGAATATTAATCTAAGTAATTGAGTCTAATGTGGATAAATGAATTATAATGATTATGTTGAAGTATTGTGGGTTCATATATGATTTCTTGATTTTGATAGTGTTTATGGCATCTACTGAACTATAATCAACATAACCAAAAGATAAAATTTTTATAATGTTTAAATTGGATTCTAATCAAGAATGTAGATGCATACAAGGATTTTGTGTCAGAAGAAAGTATTTGTTTATGGTTTCTGCCTAGTTTTTGAGATATCATAATAAAAAAATTGTTACACTGATGGAGGCATTCTTGTTTTTTGTTGGAAACCTTGTTAAGTCAAGTTTCTACCAAATATTAGAATAGGGTCAAACAGATGAACATTAAGGGGGTAAAGAATTTCAATTGTAACGCCTGCGCAGAAACTATAAAAGCCGAATTTTTTTTTCAGTTTCTGGTTGAAGAAATTCTAAGTTGAGTTAATTTAGTATATGGTGCAAAGGTGTCTTTTAAATATTTAAGAAGATGAAAGATAATTAGAGTCAATTTATATGACATGAAGCTCAATAAGTTGAAATAATCATTATGTGTTGAAATGTGAATCAACAGCTACACTAATTTACTAGTATCCAATAATTGATACTCAGAAAAAGCAACTCAAAGCATATCTTCTAACTCAGATTCATATTAACCCAAA
>CM046435.1:49014398-49016898 GCA_025506505.1 Flaveria sonorensis
TTATCAAATACTTATTACATTATCTAAAAAGTACAACAAAAATTCTCCGATGTGTGAATGTGGAAAAGATCAAATGCATCGTACGTTTCATCAATTGCCATGAATTGGGATCCACCCAATGAGCGGTGACGCAAAGGTACGATTCGGGTAAACCGTGTGGAGCCGACCAAACGTCACTAGTTAAGTTTACACCGGTATTTAAATTTTCAAATAATACATTAATCATTTTTTGCTTGTTTCCATAATTTTAAACAATAACGTCTAAGTGTAGTACGACTTACGTGAGTGTAACGAGGTTGAAGCGTCTCTCGAATTAAGTTGGTCAACCGAGGATTGTCGAAGTGACTAAAAGGCAAAGCTTCTGAATCACGAACTTCGCCATTCGATCTCGAACCGTATTAACATCGTAATTAAAGATTCCACCGTCTCCACCCATTGTGTTTGTGTGCGAATCCGGATTACTTTTCAACGACTTACAAAACTTCTTGCTAATGTGTTTGTTTAAAGTCGTGTTAGAATCTTTAGCAAGCAAAGCTCCACAAAACTTGCAACGAGCCTTTACAGACCCGTCACTCAACTCAACCATATCCCAATTGCACCAAACATCCATGTTACGATTGTGTGCAAGAACACGAACGACGGTTGGAGCGTTGGACGAACCTTGACCAACGGAAGATTGTGAGTGAGCCATATCAAGATTGAAGAGAGTGAAAGTGTAAAACAGAGAGTGAACGTGTAAAACGAGAGTAAACGAGAGTATTTTTTGCGTTTTTGCGTATGTTTTTGCGTTTGAGACTTGGGTACTAAACCATATCAACCACACCTATTTATACTAACTTATAGGCCAAAAGTGACAAAAAAACGGTCACAAATCGAAGGTAACGGCTATATAGCCGTTAAAAAACGGCCACTTTTAAAAAAAAAAAAAAAAAAAACGTTCGAAACCGGGTCCAACCCGGTTCAACCGTTCCGGGTCGGGTCGGGTCGGTTCGGGTTCTAAGAAATTCTAGAAAATCATATACCCGGTTCCAACCCTACGGTTTTTTTTCGGGTCCAACCCGGGTATGCATATACCGGGTCGTACCCGTACCCGTTCCCGGGTCGGGTCCGAACCGGTTTTTTTGCCCAAGTCTAGCCAAACATATCATTTTTTCACTTGTTATACGCTTCCCTCTTTGAAAAATAAAATCAAATTATTGTCTTTAAGAAAGGTTGTTTCTTTAAGAAAGTTTAAAGATACTTTCTATTAAAAAAATCAAACATTTTAAAAGAAATAAAAACAATATTTTATAAAAAATAATAAAATTAATGCTTATGAAAGTAAAAAAAAAAAAAAAAGAAAACTTTCTGGTAAACTTTAAAAGAGTACATAACCATAAATATTTATTAAAATAAACAAGGGAAAAAACATTTTAGAAGAATTAAAAAACATCTTCTCTTAATTATAACCCGCAAGGCCGCAATCATGGTTTGGGCTACTCAAAACGACCCAATGGTGGGGTAGGCCAACAGTTTTTATCTTTTAAATTCAGTTTGTTAATATTTCCCGTTGTTTGTAGGAATTCGAATTCGAGTCTAATTGGGATACTTGTCTAGAATGTTTCAAAATCTATATAGTAACCAATTTTAAAAAAGTGTTCCAATTAAATAATTTAAATTTAAAATATGTTCTAATTAAATCACTCAGCTCTTATATTTTAATTAAATTATAAGTTTTAACATTTTTTTTAGCATGTTTTTCTTTTTGTTTCGATTAGAAAATTTTTTTTTATTCTTTTTGTTGCTAATGTGCAACGGTGATGAGAATCTTAAATATTTTTTTAATTTTTTAAATATATTAACATGTTTATTTATTTTTTAATATAATTTCATATATTAAAAATACCGACCCCCCACATCTTCTCCCCGTTACTTTTTTTGACATAGAAAATTCGATTTTGACTCGATTTGATGATTTAATAGTCTAATTTAAGAAAAATATACATGAGTGACTAATTGAAATATTTTTAAAACTTTATACTAATTATACTTTTCTGTAACATCCGGCCCCTCACACACACCAATATTGTCCGCTTCGCCCACGAGGAACTCACGGATTTGCTTTTGGTGCTCGGGTGAAAACTTCCCAGGGAGGTCACCCATCCCTGATTGCTGCCACCTGAGCACGCTTAACTGTGGCAGTTCTCCTCTCATTCACAGCCAATAAGCCCAAACGTGTTGGTGATATTAGATACCAGACATTCCTTATGAAACCAGGAATCTCTCCTGTCCACAGCCGATGTGGGATATATGTAGGGTGTCACAATCACCCCCCCCCCCTCTTTGGACTCATCGTCCTCGTGAGCCCGAGAACTCACCATCCCCGTGAGGTTTGTCCCATCATCCCCGAATAGTACATGAGTGGCACTGATACTATTTTGTAACATCCGACCCCTCATACCACCAATATTTCCGCTTCGTCCACGAGAAGCTCACGATTTTCTTTTGTTGCTCGGTGAAA
>CM046435.1:49021898-49069398 GCA_025506505.1 Flaveria sonorensis
CGCCCCAACAGGGGACATGCGCCCAAACAGTATCCTTCATGCGTCCAAAAGTTGGCCATGAGCCTAAGTGTTACTCATGCGCCCAAGGGTCCTGATGCGCCTAAAGGTGGTGCGCCCAAATAGTAGCCATGCGCCCAGATAGTGTCCAGGCGGCTAAGTGTTGGCCATGCGCCTACATAGTTCCCATGCGCCCAGAGTGCCCATGCGCCCAGAATTGTTCATGTGGCTAATTGTTGGAACGCCTGAACAGGGCTTATGCGCTCAAATAGTGCTGATGCGCCAGGAGCTTTTATACTTAGAATTTTCTGCTCATGCGCCTAGATGTTATGTTGTGCCTAGTTTTAGACTTAGGGCTTTCTTAGGGGCTTTAAGAGGTGATGTTTGAGATAGGTCCCGTTGGGTTGTGTTGGCTTGTGCTTGATGCATGCTTGATGTTGTGTGTGGTTATGTTGTGTGTGTGGTGTATTGTCTTTCTTCGTTAAACGGTTTTCAAAACGTATGTATTAAGTTATATTATACGTTATGTATGATGTATGGCTTTATGTGGTTTGATGTTTGTACGTAAAGTATTATGTAACGAAGTGAAAGACAATAATAATGTAAAGTGGAACGTAAAGAACGAAGGGAGTCTTCGTGACTCGAAGGGAGTCTTCGTGACTCGAAGGGAGTCTTCGTGACTCGAAGGGAGTCTTCGTGACTCGAAGGGAGTCTTCGTGACTTGAAGGAGTCTTCGTGACTCGAGGGGATCCTTGTCACGTACCCCGGTACTGTGTCGGTTTTCGAACATGATGCGGGGGTATTGCATGAGACAGGATCCAGATTGCAGTGAAAGATAATGATAAAAATACGAAATGTACGTAATGAACAATGATGAAGATAATAATAATCTTATCAATGTGTACGTATGATGTGTGATCGCATATGATTTCGAAGGTTATGTTTTACGAAAGTAAAGTATTTTATCTATAAAACTAGAACTCACTCAGCGTCGCTAACTTTTTATATGCATAATAGTTGGCAGGTATTTTGTTGGTGCTGAGGAGTTGCAGGCATGGATGCATAAGCTACTGGGAGTGTTTCGAAGACTGGCATCCACATTTTGACATGTTATTGTATTTTGATATGTAAACGATTTTTGTAACGAGATAACATGTTTTAATTATTAATGAAAGTTTTTCAATTCCGCTGTAAAAGTAATGATTATTTTGAATATTTTATGCGATGACGGTCCAGCTGTAAGCGTCCCGGGAACGGGGCCTTACAAGTTGGTATCAGAGCTAAAGTTTAAGAGAATTGGGTAAATATTTTCAAAACAACCTAATCTTAAACTAAGAATGGGACGGAAAGGAAAGGGATGCCAGTCCTAGTAGCTACGAGCCTACAGGTATAAGTTTTATGTAAAGGTTTTATGTAACTTAATGTTAATCGGTACTATGTGCGCATGTTGTGTGGCTTGTGTGCTTTTGTGTAGATTTGGATACTGATGTAGTCAGGATAGAAAATGCTTGGGAAATGAAGAGTAAAGTAAGTGGCTAAACACAACTGGCCATTGTGATTAGGGACTTACTATACTTGACATATCTTGATCCATTACCTTGAATGACCATGTTGGTGTTTGAATCTTGTAGTGTTTAGATGGCTGGTGGTAGGTCTTCTGAGGCTTCGTGTGATGGTGGTCGTGGTGGACGTGGTGTTAGACCGCGTGTCACGAGGAGCAGAGCTAAGACTGCTGAGACGGCTCCTGATGAGCCAGCGCTTCGTCACCAGGACGGTGAGGACGGGAGTGCTAATCTGAGAGCCTCAATGAAGGAGGCAGTAGCAGTGGAAGTCCAACAGGTCATGCAAACGATTCTACCGACTGTAGTGACCGAAGTCATTAGAGCTATGAAGGAGGATGAGAAGAAGGAGAGTGAGAAAAGAAAGACTCTAGACGAGGAGGCGAGGAAGGAGGTCTAAGGGGAGGGAGCAACCGGAGACTGACATGGCTGTCTCCAGTGATGATGAGGAGGATGAGGAAGCTATGCAGGAGGCTGCGAAGGGATGCGGCTATGGAGTATTCCAAAGGTGTAGGCCTCCTGTGTTTGATGGAAATGGGAGTGCAGCGGCTGCACAACATTGGGTGATAGAAATGGAAGCGTACTTGAGATTAGCGAGTGCCGCAAGGATCAGAAGATGAAGTTTGCTACCCACTCATTCGTGGATTCAGCCTTGTGCTGGTGGGACAATATTGTTCAGGCTGAGGGCACCAGGGCAATCGGGAGGATGAGGTGGAAGGAGCTGAAGAGGTGGTAATTGAGGAGTTTTGCCCTTATAGAGAGCTTGACAAAGTTGAGAGGGAGTTCCTGCAGCTAGAGACGGGAACGATGACTCACCAACAGTACACCATGAAGTTCAACGAGATGGCAAGGCTGGTGCCAGATCAGGTGACGCCTATGTCACGAAAGATCAAAAGGTATATTCAAGGTCTGCCAGCAGATATCCGCAGACATCTGATCACTGCCCGGCCAGGGACGTTTAGGTCAGTGGTTGACTTGGCGGGGAGGCTGTATGACGAGCGAGAGGCAGTGGCGATGATGGATGAGAAGGAGGAGCGGAGTTATGCTAAGAGTGGGAGCGGAAGGAGGGATAATGATGATGGTGAATTTGTGGCTGGAGGTAAGTTATATTATACGTTATGTATGATGTATGACTTTATGTGGTTTGATGTTTGTACGTAAAGTATTATGTAACTAAGTGAAAGACAATAATAATGAAAAGTGGAACTTAAAGAATGAAAGGAGTCTTCGTGACTCGAAGGGAGTCTTCGTGACTCGAAGGGAGTCTTCGTGACTCGAAGGGAGTCTTCGTGACTCGAAGGGAGTCTTCGTGACTCGAAGGGAGTCTTCGTGACTTGAAGGGAGTCTTCGTGACTCGAAGGGGATCCTTGTCGCGTAGCCCGGTACTGTGTCGATCTTCGGACATGACGCGGGGGTTTGTTTACAGGCCCCGGTACAGTATCGGTCTTCGGACATGAGTCGGGGGTATTGCATGAGACAGGATCCAGATTGCAGTGAAAGATAATGATAAAAGTACGAAATGTACGTAATGAACAATGATGATGATAATAATAATCTTATCAATGTGTACGTATGATGTGTGATCGCATACGATTTCGAAGGTTATGTTTTAACGAAAGTAAAGTATTTTATCTATAAAACTAGAACTCACTCAGCGTCGCTGAATTTTTATATGGATAATAGTTGGCAGGTATTTTGTTGGTGCTGAGGAGTTGCAGGCATGATGCATAAGCTACTGGGAGTGTTTCGAAGACTGGCATCCACATTTTGACATGTTATTGTATTTTGATATGTAAACGATTTACGTAACGAGATAACATGTTTTAATTATTAATGAAAGTATTTAAATTCCGTTGCAAAAGTAATGATTATTTTATTCAAGTTTAGAGACTCTTCAGTATCCAAACACCAACACTCGGTGAGTCTCGCGTACTCCCATTTTTGTTTTATCGTTTTGGGATGAATACATGCTTCTTAATAAACAGTGTACTAATGATCAAGGTGGTCCGCTTTTATATCCTGTTTAGTACACCATTAACTCTAGTTAGAGCCATTAGTAAAATGGATAGTACTATCTAGGAGTAGCCCCCTCATGCAAATGGAAACCCGCTTGTCATGCATGTTTACTAATACTATACGTCCATTTAAGGGAACATGGATATTATGGGGTAATACAAAGACTAGGGCGTTGTTGGTGGATAGCATTATGCCTAGTATAGAATTGGATGAGCGACTTGTTTATTATGCACTTGTTTAAATTAAATTATTTTTAGTTAACTGTTTTTAAAAATCATGAGTTCTCACCAGCGATTTGCTGACAAAATATTTTTAAGCATGTAATGGTGGCGATGCACGTCGACTGATTTGGGAATAGGCTTCCGAGTGGTCCTGAAGATAGTCTAACTTTATTCTATATGTATCTTAATAGGCTGGTGTAGGCAATTTAATTCATCATGTCCTTTATGTATGATTGGTACTAGACAATTCGTGTTCATGATGATGTTGGGTGATAGGCTTTGGTATTATTATTACTACTATTATTATTGTTGTTGTTATTATTGTTGTTGTTACTATTGTTGTTGTTACTATTGTTGTTATTGTTGTTACTATTCTTATTACTAGTTTTATTACTATTATTATTACTATTATTATTAATATTATTGTTACTATTTATTATTGTTAGTGTTTATTATTGTTATTGTTATTATTGTTATTGTTATTATTATTATTGTTATTATTATTATTATTGTTATTATTCTTTTGTTATTGTTATTGTTATTATTATTATTGTTATTATTATTTTTATTTTTATTGTTATTATTATTGTGATTATTATCATTATTATTATTATTATCATCATTATCATTATTATCATTATCATGATCATCATTATTATCATGCTCATCATCATTATTATTATTATTATTTGTTCTAATAATAATAATAACAACAACAAAAACAACAACAGCAGCAGTAGCAGAAGCAGCCGTAGCAGCAATAACAACAATAACAAGAACAACGATAACGATAACGACAATGACACGAAAACGATAACGACAACGAAAGATAGCGATAACGCTAGCGCTAACGCTCGACGACGACGACGATGACGACAACGACAATAACAAGAACAATAACAAGAACAAAAACAATAACAATAACAATAATAATAATAATAAAACATGAAAATGACAAGATGGACAAAAGTAAAAAAAATGGATTTCTTTTGATGTGATAACTTGAGACGGTGAATGGTTTGATACGAAAACTTTAATTGAAGGGAAATGAAAAGCAAAACTAAGAAAGAGGGGGTACATGGGTTATTGTCTAAACTAAATATGAAACTATTATGTTTTATTAGATACATACATTATTCTTATTTGTTAAGTTCTACAATATTAATAGTTTTCTCATTTACTCCATTATTAACCTAAATGTTTTAATAAGTAAATAAATGAATAGTGTTATGCTATTCGTATGGCAGTGGGTACAAGTGCCTTTTTCATAAGTGTATACGCATCTATATTTTACTTTTCCACCCTTCAGTCTTCATTTGTTGTTTAGAGAAAGAGGTTGAAGGAGGTTAGAGTGTTAGAGAGAGGCTTTAGGTTTTGATGTTGTGGCTTGTCATGGTGTGCGTGGGCATTGCCTAGGGCGGACAAATCCAGTGATGTGGTGGGTCATCACGGTGGTCGACAACAACTACATGATAGAAGTAATGCTAGCATTGGCTAGGCTGTAGTGGTGAGGTGAGAGAGAGAGAGTTAGAGAGAGGATTTAAGGTTTGGTATTATGGTCAGTCATGGTAGCCGGGAGTTGGCTAGGCTGTACAGATTTGATGATGTGGTCGGTCATCATGGTTATCGACGTCAGCTGGGCGATAGAGGTGTCACTTGTGTGGCTAGGTTTCAGTGCTGCCAAATCTGGCGAGCTATTGCCGGAGTTGCCATCTGCGGCCTTCCCCCTTGTGGTGGCTTAGTTGATGAAAGAAACTAGTAGTGTTGTACAACTGTTACTACAGTGTGTACATAGCTTTTGAATGTGACTCTTTGTTTTCATCTAACCTGCCTTCTACATCAGCCTAACTACTGCCATGAGATGTCAGGTCTAGCTTTCTCTCGTGGCGATGGCTTTGCTGACTGACTTTTAATGCATAAGACTCTTAGTTTTTGATTTTTTATGGCTTTTAAATGCATATGGTTGTTCGATTTATAGATCTATGTATCTTGATTTTCATGCATCTAACCAGCTTTGCTTCTAAGCCTTACTGTTGTTAATACAATTACTCTTTTAACTATACTTTGGTGTTTTGTCGATTACCATATTCTCGGTTTTGGTGTGTAGCTTGGTCGATGATGAGCTTCCGCTCAAATAAGACTAATTTGCGTCTATGGTGGTGACGTTCGCCCTAATTTGCCTCTGGTTGTTAATAATGTTGATAATAGTGGGTATAAACATGAGAAAGATATTGTTACTGTCATCTCATTCTCGATGGTGTAGAGTGTGATGATTACTAGAATATTGATGATGATGGAGTATTGTTCATCTGAGTCGTTGTGTCGGGTTGATGACGATAGCTGTTATCTTATCTAAGACATAATCTCGTCTACGTCATGATCTTTTGTAACAAGTCGATACTTTTCAAGTCAATGACGTTGAGTGTATGCTCATTAGAGAATCAACTATAACCAATTTTCCATGCAGTTTTTGTTGAGATTGTGAAGTGTTTCTGATTTGTCATTGGTGGCTGGTTGTTTGTGTGAGACACGTTTTTTCAGTTTCGTTGAGGTAGATGTTATGCAGCTTATGGTTGTATGTTACTATTATTTTGATGTGGCTATTGACATATACTATATTAAATCCGCTCGAGGCCATGATGATATTAAAAAGGTGTCCGTGGTTTGGCATGTTATCACGTTTGTTTGTAGCCACAACGGTTCGCCAATTCTAGCCTCAAATAGCTATCAAACGATTGTGTTTCTGTCAATTACGGTTGTTGTTGTTGCGTTAGGTGTTGAGAACTAGCGTAACACGCTAGTTTAATTGTACCACCCGAAAGTTTCATTTGATGGATAAAAAGGAAATAAATGGAGGTTTGAAATTAAATTGAAGGTAATGGACTAAAACAGGGTTTTTGTAAACAAAACCTTAAACCTCTTCACTATAAAAGGAAAGGGAGCCGCCTCTCCCTCATTTCTTATACTCGTAGTCTTTCACTAAGAAGCATGGTGTCCATTCGCATCAACTATTATCCACATTAATTGTTGTTACCCGCATTGAATCTTAAATTAACCGCATCAATCATCAGTCTACCACATTCGACTGTTTCCTGCATCAACCTTTGAATCAACTGTTACTTAGCCGCATTGATCATCAGCCCATCCGTATTGGATTAGTACCACACTGAACCCCATTCACCCGCATCACTTATACTTAACAAAATCTTCGATGTTGTTCATTCGAATTAGATGTTATTCTTTCGCATTAGCCATAGTCATCCACATCAAATTAGTTACCCACATCAAGTTATTATTATCCTCTTTAGAAGACACTTAGGATATTATAATCAAGGATTCAAACTAGGTGTTGACTAGGAGAGGATTGTTATTTAATGTTGACTGTTTCTACTTTATGGATTCCAATATGCTTTAATTCTATAAAAGGGCTAACCTTGATGCTCCTGTTATATGGTGAATGAAAGTTATCATTAAAGTATAATGCATAACAAAGTTGAACATTAATGAATGAAAAATGATGATGGAACCTAATCAAATGATATGTGAGCCTAAAATGAAAAGTCTTGCAATCACTAATGGAATAGAGTTCACTTAGATGCGTTAAACAAATGGAATAGACCTTTATTCATGAGCAGGTTGTGTACCTTGTAATGTGGGTCAACTGTCAGGAGTGTAGCTAATAAAAAAGGTTTGCTTGCAAAGGTTTGACATTTGTTGTCAACTAGATGTTTGGGCTCTTGCTCTGTCCAAACTATTTTACAAAAAAGGAAAGATAATGAATGAAATAAAGGCAATGAACATAATAAAGGATGATATGAAAGTCAATTTGACTGATATGAATAATAAATGTATGTTCATTAAGGAAGTAAAAGTATATTTTCTATATATTATAAAACTAGAACTCACTTAGTAACACTGACTTTTATATGCATATTCATTGGTAGGTAATGGTTGAATTTGAGTATGACATGAAAATGAAGCTACTTGGCACCCAGATACGAACATCCTTGTTTAATGGAATGATATTTCAATTTAAGATTCAAATTTTAATGTTTCAATTCAAGGACAACTTACGATCAAATTATGCTATGAAGTGATGCTTTAAGTTTTTTTGTCGTAACGTTTAATTCCAAATAATAGGTTATGTAATGTTTTATGCTATGAATGACCAACTATGATGACACTCGAGTTTAGGGCCTTACAAGTTGGTATAAGAGCCTAAGTTAAGAGAATTAGGTCAAATTAATTTGAAAACCTAAACTTAAATTAAAAAAATAGGACCAAAGAAAAGGTGCAAGCCATAGTAGCCATGTGCCATTAAGTAAAGGTTTCAATGTAAACAAGTACTATGTGTGTGCTACTTGAATATATGTGCTCAGTAGATTTGAATATTGATATGACTCAGAATAGAGAATGCTTAGGGTATGAAAGTAAGGTAAGTAATTAATCACACTTGGCCACTTTAATTAAAAACTTACCATACTTGCAATGATCTGAGCTATTGACTTGAATGACCATATTTGTGTTTGAATCTTATTAAAGAGTAGGAAATTATGGCTGGTAGAATATCTAGAAGAACTACTCATAACGGTGCTCATGGCGGGCATAGTATAGGGCCACGTGTCACCAAAAGCAAGGATAAGGTCATTGAGACTACTCATGAAGAGTTTGAGATACACAATCACCATGATGGTGAAGGAGTAGTAAAGCTCAAGTCACTGTAAAGGAAGCCATTTTGTAACACCTGGAAATTTCAAAAAAAGAAAGAAAAGAAAAGTAAGGGAGCAAATAGGAAGTTAATTCAAAAGCAAAGGGTTAAAAGCGTGCAAGGGCCAAACTTGCATATAGTGGGGAAATGCTGCCATACTTTCTTTCCTACAACACTCAACTTTCGGTTCTAGTGAGAGAAGAAGCTCTCATCCGAAATTTAGTGAGAGAAAGTGGAAGAGATCTTCAAAGGTGATATTTTAAGGTAATTCTTCTCGGTTTTCAGTCAGGTTTCAGCTTCTGGACTGAGTTTCTGGTGTTTAGTGCTCTTTTCATGTGTTTTAGGTGCTGGAACTTCAAGTGAGCTCTCGGGTTTGAGGTGTTCTACTCGAAAGCTGTTTAAGGTGAGTTCTATCCCCTCTTTTACTGGTTTTCTATGTGTTTGGGGATGTTATGCATACTGGACAGGAGGTTTCTAAACCAAACTATGAATTTTTCCATGATGTACGACTGAGTACGGTTGATGTATGCTTTTAGATGATTTTCTAAGTTGTTGTATGATGCTTAGTATGTTTTATGTGTGTAACATGTTAGATCTATGTTAAGTTTAAGTTAGAATGATGTTTGGGGACTGGAAGTACGTTTGATGCATTTTAGATGTTATGCATGATCTCCGCTGTGGACACTTAGTGAATTATGCATGATGTCCACTGTGGACATAAAGTGTCCGCTGTGGACACTTAGAAAAGTCATGCATGTTGTCCGCTGTGGACATAAAGTGTCCGCTGTAGACACTTAGTAGATTTTACATGGTGTTTACATGGTGTCCGCTGTGGACATACAGTGTCCGCTGTGGACACTTAGTGTATTTTGAATGCGGACTAGTGTATTTTGCATGCTGTTCGCTGTGGACCTTAAAGTGTCCGCTGTGGACCTTAAAGTGTCTGCTGTGGACCTTAAAGTGTCCGCTGTGGACACTAAGAATATTTTTGCATGCTGTCCGCTGTGGGCATTAAACTGTCTGCTGTAGACACTTAGAATAATTTATGGCGTCCGCTGTGGACTTGCATGTCCGCTGTGGACTTTGCATGTCCGCTGTGGACACTTGAAATTTTACTGTTTGTCAGCTATGGACTTGTTCATCCGCTGTGGACTTGTTCATCCGCTGTGGACTTGTTCATCCGCTGTGGACTTGTTCATCCGCTGTGGACTTGTTCATCCGCTGTGGACTTGTTCATCCGCTGTGGACTTGTTCATCCACTGTGGACTTGTTCATCCGTTGTGGATACTTAGAATAATTTGTCATGCGCTGTGGATTTTAAGCTGTCCGCTGTGGACCTTGGCTGTCCGCTGTGGACACTTAGTGTATTTTTAAGCCGTCCGTAGTGCATGTGTTCATGTGCTATGAACACTTAGAACATTTTTGTAATTTTGGGAAATTGATTTAAGTGCTAAGTACTGATTTTTTTATGGTGGCCTATGCTTGCTCATGTTATGTATGCTTGTGGGTTGCTGTTATGATGATGATGTTCCATGTTATGTATTATGATGTGACTTTACGTGGCGTGATATTTATATGTACGTAAAGTATTATGTAATGAAAGTGAAAAATAACGTTAACGTAAAGTGGAACATAATGAATGAATGTAAAGTCTTGCAAGCAAAATGATGGAGGTTCACAACTCAACGAGGTAGTTGTTTGCTCAACTGTGTGAGGTTTAGCTAACCCTTGTTAATGCACACAGGGTCTAATCCTTGAGATTGACCAAAAAGTACGAAACGGGATCCTTGTTGCTCCACCCCGGTATTGTGTTAGCTTCGGCATGATGTGGGGATTTACTAGTAAGCCCCGGAACAGTACCAGCTTCGGCATGACGTGGGGGTATAGCATATGGCAGGATCTAGATAAGGTGAAAGATAATAATGAAAGAAAGTACGAAATGAATGATGATGATTGATAACGAATGATGATGAATGATGATGGAAGATAATACTGATATTATCTAGATGTATGTATAATGTATGATCACGTACAAAAGTAAGGAAAATGTTTTAAATGAAAGTAAAGTATTTTATTATAAAACTAGAACTCACTCGGCGTCGCTAACTTTTGTATGCATAATAGTTGGCAGGTACTTGTTGATGCTGAGGAGGTGCAGACATGGATGCATAAGCTACTAGAGACGGTTCAATTCTGGCATCCATATTTTGGAGAATGTTTTTGTATTAATACATTTCTAGAATGTAAAAGAAATGATAGGATGATTTGACATGTTTTTAATTGTTAATGAAAAGTTAAATATCCATTGCAAAATGAGGTGTTTTATATTATTTATGCGATGATTGACCAACTGTAAGCGTCTCGGGAATGGGGCCTTACATATTTCTATTTGGTTCATCAGGTTATGTAGAATGTTCTACCTTTGGTAGTGACTGAAGAGATTAAAGTAGTTAAGGATGGTGAGAAGATTAAGAAGGAGGGCAAAAAGAGGATCGAGAAGAAAGGGAAAAGAAGACTAGAAATGGGCTAAGAAAAAGCTAAGAAGGTGATTGACGATTATAAGAAGAATAACTGGAACCAAAGATAGTGATCTATAGTGATGATAGTGAGGATGAGTCAGAGCATGAGACAGTTAAATGATGAAATTATGGGCCATTTCAAAGGTGCAAGCCTTAGGTGTTTGATGGAAATGGCAATGCCATTACTACTCATCTATGGGTAAGAGAGATGAAGATAGTGTTAGACATAAGTGAGTGTCAGAAGGATCAAAGGTGAAGTTTGCCTCCCACTCCTTTCTCGTTTAAACTTTGTGCTGGTGGGACAACATTGTCCAAGCTAAGGGAAAAAAGGCTATTGCAAAAAAAAGATGGTCTGAGTTGAAGAAGTTGGTCCTAAAGGAATACTATCCACATCAAGAGATTGACTGGATTGAGAGAGAGTTTTTATATTTGGAGGCAAGAACCATAACTCACCAGTAGTATATAACTAAGTTCAACAAGCTAGCTAGATTGGTGCCAAAGTTGGTAACTCACATATCAAGGAAGATCAAAAGGTATATGCAGGTTTTGACCGTGGACATCCGGAGGGATATGATAGCCGCCAAGCTAAATACGTTCAAGTTTGTGGTGGATTTTGCGGGAAGAGACGCCAGTTTTAAGATATAAGAAAAGGTGGAATGGGACTAAAATGGTGTATATAGGGATTTAATTATGATAACTTCAGGATTAGGGAAAAAATGAAGGTTGATGATTGCCACATGGGGTCAAGGAAAGGTGAATGAGTTGAAGGAACGCAAGAAGTGTGTTAAGAGTCATTACAGGGAATGCAAGTTGGGAACCAATAGATGTTTCAAGTGTGGAAATATGGATCACTATATCAAGGACTGTAGGATAATTAGATGCTATCAATGTGGAGGAATGGCCTATCCATATAGAGATTGTATGGGTGGTAGTGTGGAGAATAATGGAACCAAGAAGGTTGGGGAGAAAAGAAAGGATAACAACCCGAAGACAAAAGCTAGGGCCTTTAATATGATGGGGGATGAGGCAAGAGTTGATCCTAAGGTGGTTTCAAGTATGTTTCTAATGTATCATATTTGTGCCTCTGTACTTTTATATTCTTGTGCTAGTAAAAGCTTCATAGTTGCTTCGTTTTGTAATATGATGCATGGTAAAAAAATAGGAGAATTGATATACTTTTTTATGTTGAGACGACAATCAGTAAATCTGCCAAGTAACTGATATGATTAATGATTGTTTCATAGAGCCAGAAGGTTATAGGTTTCCTCCTACGTTATTTATTATGACCTTAGGAAGGTTTGACATGGTATTAGGGATGGATTGGTTAGCTACTTTTGAAGCGAATATCATGTGTTGAAGAAAGATGATCGTCAACACTTTACGGTAGTCTGGTTACCGTGTATGGGGACAAGTAATGTGTTATTTTGTGAGTGATATCCATGACTACGACATAAAAGTTTATTAGGCGAGGGTGTGGTGCTTACCTGAACTACGTGGAAGATGTTGATACGAAGGTGCTTCAAGTATCAAATGTACCTATGGTGTGTGACTTATCGAATGAATATCTTGAGGATTTTTCATGACTGTTGCCAAATAGAGAGATTGAACTTCAAATTGACTTATTTCTAGGAACTCAAGTTGTCACCAAGGCACCTTATCATTTAGCTCCTTGTGAGTTGAAAGAATTGATGGCGTAACTAAAGGATCTTTAGATAAAGGCTTCATTTGACCAAGTATCTCTCCATTGGGTGCTCCAATATTATTTGTGAAGAAAAATGATGGAAAAATGATGATATGTATCTACTATCATAAGTTGAACAAGTTGACAGGAACGAATCAGTATTTGTTACCTAGAATCGATGATATGTTTTATCAGCTCTTGGGTGCGAGTTCAAGAATAGATCTTAAATCAAGCTACCATAAGTTGAAGGTGAAAGAGCAAGACATACCAAAGACAGCATTTCGTACCCACTATGGACACTATGAGTTCCCCGTAACATTGTTTGGGTTGACTAATGCCCCAACTACATTTATGGATCTAATCAAACACGCGTGTCAACCAAACAAGTCAATGATTGTATTCATCGACGATATCTTGATTTACTCAAGAATCAAGGAAGATCATGCTGGTTATGTTAAGGAGGTATTAGAAACACTAAGAAGGGAAAATTTGTAGGTGTAGATCTCAAAGTGCGCATTTTGGCTACACGAGGTTCAATGCTTAGGCCATGTTATTAATCCAAAGGATCATGGTGGACCACGCTAAAGTAAAGGTCGTAATGAAATGAATTTCCCCAAAGACGTAATCCGAGATTTGTAGTTTCTTAGGTTTGGCAGGTTACTATAGAAGTCTTATTCAAAACTTCTCTAAGATAGCCTTTCTATTGACCAAGCTGACTTAAAAGAATATGAGGTTTGATTGGGGTATGGATCAGGAAAATGCATTCCAAGAGTTAAAGACAAGGTTAACTCAAGCTCCCATCTTTATGTTACTTGAAAGGAATAAAGATTTGGTTGTACATTCACACGCATCCTATTTTGGTTTAGGATGTGTGCTAATGCAATGAGGAAATGTTATAGCCTATGCTTTTAGGAAATTGAAGATTCAAGAAGTTAATTATTATACACACCATCTGAAACCAGTAGACGTGGAAACATTATTTACATGGAAAAAAGTGTACCATCTTCACAAATCACAAGAATTTAAATACTTCCTTAAACAAAATAATCTTAATATAGTAAAAGAAGATGGTTGGAGCTAACTAAAGATTATGACTATGAAATTCATTATCATCCGGGCAAGGCCAATGTAGTCGTCGGTGCCCTAAGCCACAAGGAGAGACTCAAGTTGATTCGAGTGAAAGCTTCTCAGTTGATAACAACCTCTGTTGTAATGTAATAGATCCGAGAATTTTAAGGTGGAAGCCTTAAAAAAGAATAAAATTAATAAGGAGAATATGAAGGGACAGGTCACGCATTTAGGAGAAAACACCCTTGGCATGAAAACTAGATTCGAACAGTTATGGATCCCGAGATATGGAAATCTTAGAAGGAAAATTTGGATGAGGCTCACAAGATATGATATTAGATTAATCCAGGTTCCCCAAATATTTATCATGATTTAAAGAAGGATTATTAGTGTCGGGGGTTGAAGCATGATATACTGGATTATGTAGTTAGGTATCTAACTTGCCTGTAAGTGAAGGCTGAACATCAAAGACCATACGGGAAGATCCATCTAGTGGACATTCCCGAATGGAAATGGGAACATATAACAATGGACTTTATTACAAAGTTACCTCATACAACTAGAGGGTTTAATGCAATATGGTTCGTATTGACGAAGAGTGCTCACTTTCTACCCATTAGGGAGACACGTTCTCATCTGAAAGATCGAAAAATTCTTTAATAAACAAATCGTGGTATGACATGATGTGCTGGTGTCTATTGTTTCCCATAGAGATACTTGGTTTACTTATATTTTCTAAAAGAGGTTTCACAAAGGAGTGGGAACAAAATTGCATATTAGTATAACCTACCACCCTCAAACAGACAGGCAATTAAAAAGAACCATTTAAATATTGGAAGACATGCTTTGGGCATGTATGATTGATTTTAGTAAAAGCTAGGATGAGTACCTACCATTAGAAGAATTCTCTTATAATAATAGCTACCATGGTAGCATCGACATGCCAGGGAGATGTTGTATGATAGAAGGTGTAGGACACCTGTGTATTGGGGTGGTATTGGACAAAAAGAACTGGCAAGTGTTGAAATCTTTGAGGCCACATCTGAGTAACTAAAAAAGACCAAGGCTTATCTGAAAGCAGTAAAGGATAGATAAAAGTCGTATTTGATAAATGACAGAGATAAACTGAGTTTTAAGTTGGTGATAGGGTGATGTTGAAAGTGTCTTTATGGATGGGAATCACTTGCTTTTGTAAAAGAGAAAAGTTAAGTCCAAGGTATATAGGGCTATTAAGAATCACTGCTAGGGTTGGAGAAGTGGTCTATAGATTGGAACTCCTTAATAAATTAAGTGGGATTCATCCTACAGTCCATATATCTCACTTACATAAGTGTTTGATGGAGGCTGATGTTGTTGTTCCCCTCGTAGAGATTGAGGTGGATAAAATGCCAAATTATGTAGATTAACTAGTGGCTTCTTAGATTGCAAAGAGAAGCAATTATGGAATAAAGTAATTAGACAAGTTAAAGTGCAGTGGAAGCACCGAAAAGGATCAGAAGCAACATAGGAATTGAAAGAGGAAATGAAACAACACTATCCAAATACTTTTAAGGAATACTAGGTTTCAGTGATGAAACCTAAATAAAAAGGTGGACTTGTAACACCCAGAATTTTCATTTAATGGATAAAAAGAAAAAGATGGAGGTTTGTAATTAAATAGAAGGCAAGGGACTAAAAGCGGGTTTTTGTAAACAAAATCGTAAACCACTCAGCTATAAAAGGAAAGGGAGTCGCCTCTTCATCATTTCTTGCACTCAAAGTCTTTACCTAAGAAGCTAGAGAGAGAAAGCTACTGTTTAGAGAGAGAAAGTCAAGATCAAGCAAAAAAGTATGGAATTCTCATACTTTTTCATAGATCCAAGCTAGATCTAGGTTTGAATAATGTTTATGTTGTGTTTAAATGAATAAATTTTGTACTATACATGTGCATACATGTAGATTTAGAGATCTATCTTGTCAGTTCTAGGGTTGTTCGAGAGCTTCCAAGGTGAGTACTAGATACCCTTATTTAAATGTTTATCTTACTTTTGGGGCTAATATGCATACTTACATGGTATATTTTTTTTATCAAAACCATACTTTTACAAGTAAAGGTGACATTTTTATGGTTGATTATAATGCTCTAATATGATTTAAGATGAAGTAATATGCATGCCATGTTTAGTAATGAATCATAGTTATATGAGGTCTAGATCTATTACAAGAAACATGATTTAATCAATAATTGAATAGGAATGCTAAGTATGAAATCGAACGGGAAGTTTTATTCATCCGTAATTGGTACTATTACCTGCATTGGAGTTGCTCGAGTTAATACTCTTAACACACCTACATTGACCATATAATTTAGTTGTATGTGTCCATCCGCATCAAACACATTTTCCATATAAATGTTGTTAACCGCATTGAATCTTAACCTAGCCTCATCGATCATCAGTCCATCCATATTGGAATGTTGCCTGCATCAACCTTTGAATCAATTGTTACTTAGCTACATCGATCATCAATCCATCCGCATTGGACTATTACCAAATTAGAACCCATTCATCCACGTCACTTATACTTAACAAAATCTTTGACATTGTTTATCCATATTAGATGTTGCTTATCCGCATTAGCCATATTCATGCCCTTATGCAAATCAAATTAGTTACCCATATTAGGTTTTTGTTATCCACATTAGAGGACACTTAGGATATCAACCAACGATTCAAACTAGGTGTTGACTACAAGTGGACTGTTATGTAATGCTGACTTTTTCTACTATTTGGTTTCCTATATGCTTTATTTCTATAATAGGGTTACTCTTGATGCTCTTGTAATGTAGTGAAATAAAAGTTATTATAAAAGTATATATGCATAATAATGTGGAACTTTACTAAATGATAAATGACAATGGAACCTAATCAAATCAAATATGGCCCAAGAATGAAAAGTCTTGCAAGCACTAATGGAATAGATTTCACTTAAGCGAGTTAAATGAATAAAATAGACCTTTATTCATGAGTAGGTTATGTACCTTGTAGTGTGGGTCAACAGTCAGGAGTCTAACTAACTAGGGATGTTTGTCGGTAGGGGTTTGACATTTGTTGTCAACCAGATGTTTGAGCTCTTGCTCTGTCTAAACCCAATTTATCAAAAAAGAAAGATAATAAATGAAATGAAGATAATGAATACAATAAAGGATGATATAAAAGCCAATTGACTGATACAAATGATAAATGTAGGTGTATTAAAGGAAGTAAAAGTATATGATCTATATATATAAAGCTATAACTCACTCACCAATGCCGACTTATATATATATATTAGTTGGTAGGTAATGGCTGAAGCTGAGTATGGTATGAGAATGAAGCTACTTGGAACCTAAAGACTGGGATCCTTGTTTAAGAGAATGAGATTTCATTTTAAGATACAAACTTTAATGTTTTGATTCAAGGAAAAATGTTTATTATGGTCAAATTATCCTATGAAATGCATGCTTTTAGTGTTTCCACTCCAAGGTTTATTTCAATAATGTGTTACGTAATGTTTTATACTATGAATGCCTAACTATAAAGACTCCCGAGTTTGGGGCCTTACATGAATACCTCTAGTTTTAATAATTATGTGAGATAAGTTTTATTGAGAGTGTGTGTTCTTTTCCATGATAAGAATACGTGAGAGCTAAGCTAGTAGAAACTCCTTACGTGGACACAACACTGATAATTACATGAGGTATCTCACGTTTATGAGATGGTGATACTAGCTGTTGCAATTTGACCATCGGGGAGATGTGGTTGTTTGTATTTTGAAAGTAAACGTCTAATGTTATGGGAATTACATATACATGAAGCTACTAAGTCATATTATGCAATTATTAAAAGAGAAACTCGGGTTATGAAAAACCAATTTGGATTCATACCAGACTAACCAACCACAAAAGCAATATACATTCTAAGGAGGTCGATGGAAAAGTACATAGAGAAGAAATAAGACCTACATATAATGTTCAATGATTTGGAAAAGGCATATAATATTACCATGTAAAGTGTTTCAGGATAGTTTAGAAGGTAGATGGCTCCATAAGAACAATATAGACAAAAATAAGGAAATAAATAGAGGTAGGCCTCTACCAAGGGTTCACATTAAGTCATTTTCTATTTATGATAGTCATGTATGAGTTGTTAAAATTGATTAAAGAGAGAGTACTATGGTGCATGATTTTTGCGGATGATATGTATAAGTTGTGGAGAGGATTAGTCAATCTAAGACCAAGTACCTTTACCGTGACTTTAGTAGAGCCGACACACAAGGATATAATGGGTTAGAAACGAGGCTTTTAGAGATAGGTTAGGTGTGCCTAGAATTGAGCAAAGATAAGATATGAGAGATTAAGATGGTTTAGGAATGTGAAGAGGAGGCAAACTATAATGCTAGTAGGAGTAGTGGAAACCCTCAATGTCGAAGGAATGTGGAGTAGAGGTCGACCAAACTAACTTAGGATAAACGAACTAGATAGGAGTTGTTAGAGTTACACCCATCCAAGGACATGGTCTAGGATAGGACCTCATGGAGATGTAGGGTAAAGGTTAAAGACTATTAAGGGAGGGTGTAGTTATGTATTAGTTGTGTCTTAAGGCTTAGTTTTCTCCTAACCTTTTAGTGGTCTTCACATGTTATTATCCTAGTGTGTTTATGTCTAGGTGTTGCTTTATGGTGTTATAGTTGTTGATACTTATTTTATCACCAGTATAGCATACTTACAGTTTGTTTTTCGAGCTAGAGGTCTTCCTAGAAGCAGCTTCTCTATTCCTATGGGTAAAGGTAAGGTTTGTCTACATCTCACTCTTTCCAAACTCTACTAATAGCTTTGCTATGGGTGGGATTTTGTACATAAGGTTATTGTATTTGGCAATTGAGTGATATACTACATTCATGCACTGAGTGTTTGGGAGAATAATCTTTCATGAGGTGTGAGTTCAGATAATACAAATCTAATAACTTATATTAATTTGAAAAAACTTTCTCTAATTTTTAGTTTACTTAAAATGGTTCTTTCGTATATAATGTAAAACTTGAAAATAGTTGATGCATTAATCTTAAAACTTAGTTACGAGACTAAAAACAAAACATAAAACTTGAGGGGAAAATCTATGATGAGTGGTTGCTTGATGAAAACTAAGTCTTAAGTGTGACTATATGTGATGTACACCCAATAGCACATATTTTTATATCTTAATTTCTAATATTTTAAGCATTATATAAAACCAAACTACATTAAATGATATTTAATTCGCATATATTTGCTTTGTAGACTTGGATAAGTTAGCTCGAGAATATTTGAAGCATTATATACAACCAAACTACATTAAAGGATATTTTGTTTGCATATATTTGCTTTGTAGACTTGGATAAGTCAGATAGAGAATTAATAAACGAAGAAAACCAAAGTGAATATCAAAGAAAATCATCAAACTAAAAAAATAATCTCTAGACTCAGGTTTTTTTGGTCCTAAACCAGAGCATTTGGTAAAAATGAGTTGTAGGCCAAGTTTACACCTATATAAAAGTATGGTTGCACAGTTGGACAGAAATTATTTTTCTACACCCCTCGCCAAGTTGTACTACTGTACAAAATGACGGTGTACAACTGTATATTATTTTATCTGAAATGTCTTGATTTGCATTTCTTATCTAACGAGTTGCCTTGAAATGTGTACATTATCCTTGTACATGTATACAACATAGATTTATACGACTGTATAGAATCTAAATTAAGCCTATAAATGAATGGGCTCCAACAACAACTAAAAGACAACTCTTGACACCTTTATAACACACCCTTTTGGGAGATATGTCAATTCTAACAACCCAAGTTCTTGGCATTAACTCCCTTTTTTTCTAGAAGCACTCTTTTTTCTATATTTTTTACATAAAGTTTCAAATAGAAACATTCTGCTTTTTTAGTTTTTACCCTTTTCAACAATGATTCTATCAGAGAAATTATTCTCACTTCAAAGGAAGCATTCGTGGAAATTAGTAACTATTTCTACCTTTTGATTTTGTTGTTATATTTCCATTCTAGTTATGTTTATAATTAAACCAATTGTATTAACAATTTGCTTTACATTAGTCATGTGGGGAAATTTATCCTGATAAATAATGATATGGTTATGTGATTTTGATTATGATTATGATTATGTAAAACTTTGTTATGAATTCGTTTATTTAACTTTCGTATTTGTTTTAAATTTGATTAGCGGTTGTATCTTGTAAAGATTTTGATTGTACCATGTTAAACAAGAGTGTAAGTAGAGTCTTTAATTATGAAAAGGTATATGTATGTTTACATAATAATGTATTGGACCTAATAAAGGGATATTCAATAAGAAGACTTGACTCAACAAACACAAAGTTTTGTGAAATAAAATGGTTTTGTGAACATGGTTTCAACTTGAGTTAATGACCAATTTGAGATGGCTAACATGTAACTATCATATTAACTTTCCAGGTAATTGTAAGATTCTAGATATAAGACTAGAATCTTAATCGACTTGTGTAACTAAAAAAATAAGTAGGTAACGTTTTATGTTAATTATGCTATTAAGTTTCTAGCTTATTATTTGTGGTAATCTTGATAGAATTGACTTGAGCTGGCTAGCATGTGACCATTTTGTTAGCTTTCCAATTAAGCATATGGTTAGATAATGGGACCTTAGAGTTTATTCTACATTAAAACCACTAATACATAATCATATCATAGAACCATAACATAAATTATTCTTACTAGTTATCATGTGATCATCGTATTAACTTTCCTAAATATCATATGACTGGGGAATAAGACTTCGGACTCTAGATTATATTTGTTTATAAGTGCCAGAATCATATATTTATTATCATCATAAATTAAGTGGATTCAAAGTATAAGTGAGTACTATCATTCTAATTATTGTTCTAACCATTTACTTACTTGCATTTTATCTTTATTCACTTGTGTCTTATCAATTAACAAACTTAATCAATCAGCTACATAAAGACAAGGTTTTATTATCTCATTTGAGTTATTATATACTTTGTTCTTACTAAATCAATACTACATATACAATAGGTCCACTTGTCTATTTGTGTGCCGATTCGTATTACAAAAATAATTTATATAATACTAATTACTAACTCCTTTATGTATAACGGTTTTATGCATATGCATAAAGGTGTTGTACATATGCTTTGTACCTTTCTTCCCCAATAGGCTACACTAAACGTCCTCCTATCTTTGCGACCCTCCTCGGCGATTTAACCAACTTTGACCATTCAACCTACCACTTATGCTGAGTGATGACTATTGTATATATTAATTACAACATTCATTAGGGAAGTTTAGGGGTTTATAAAATTTGGCGTATGACTTTCTCCTCTTCAAATTGAGTATACAAGACTACTTAACGTTGATTGTTAAACATACCCTTACAGTGTGGCAACGTAAATGGCCGTTGTTGTCTCCGTTAGGTATCACTTCCTAACGTTTGATTCCGAACACCAATCTATGCGACAAACTTGCCAACGTCCCCCATTGTATCTTTTTGTACTATGCCTCCATCTCCTCCTCACACAATGTTTTGTTCGAATCGACCTCAAATTTCGATTCTATAGGTGTACAGTACCATCCATTGGTTCCAGCACATTCGACTAGGGACAAATCTAATCAAGAAATTGATGTTTAAAAGTCAAGGAGGGGTTTGGAGTTGGTGTTTGATTTGACGGTTGATCGGAAATTACCGGTGGTGCAAAACAGGGTTTTGATTTGAGCGAGTCAAGTGTAAAATAGTCAAAATAAAAATAAAAATATTTGTGGGTGGATAGGTGGTGATTGAGTTTGTTGTTACCTTTATGACTATATGGAAAGTAATTTTGTTTGTGCTTTATTTTGGTTTCAATTATTGAAATATTTTACTATTTTTCATGTAGTTATTTCAAATACATAATTCATAATAATATATAATCTAAATTTTACATCAATCTATTATAGCACATTTAATAATGTTTAACCAATCACCGGATACTATTGATAAAGTGTAGATTGCAAACCACTTTTACATGTTTTGTATATTTATAGCATATGAGGTTTATATAAATTTATTTACTAGCGCACACCCATTTGAGGCAGTAGACGTGGGTTTGATACCATCTTTTCTCTATCAGATAGTTTTCTGCTTCCTATATTTTTGCATTTTTTTACATAAAGTATAGAAGATGTTAATTTGTTTACCGTTTAACGACCTCAACATGGAAGTTTACATAAACTTAATGTAATTTATTTAAAGAACAGAATATGTTAAAATTTCATGGTTTTAAATGCCACAACGCACTTGTTTGTAATTCTAGTTATTTGATAATTTTATAATCAATTGTGTAAAAGTTCCACCAATGAACACATATGCATTACAAACAACACATCAATACATATCCTCCTCTTCATGGTATGAAATGACAGAAATAAAAGTACTCATAGGATTATTGATGGGTTTGCAAGTTTAAAATCAAGCTTAATCAAAAGATAATTAATACTATAAAAATCTTATTTTAGTTTTTATACTTTAAAGCCTTAGAAAAAAGTTAAGCTCACCCATGGAGCTAATCTCAAACTAGAAATGCATCAAATCCTTATCATCTTTAAAAATGTGTTATGTCTATGGCTCTTGGTCTAACCATTTGGTAATAGGAAATTAAACAAGATGTCGCACAAGGCTCAAGGAGTTTATGTTAGGTCATAGAATACTTTATATATCAAGCTTATATACACATTTATGATTATATTGGTCGTCAAACCTTGTTTTTGACACGCATACACTGCTTGTTGCAACTTGCCATGAAGGAAAGACACTTTTAACATTCATTTGATATAATTGTGAAATCCTTAGATGTTGTAAATGCAAGGAAGATTCTTATAACCTCTTACATTACAACACATGCAAAGGTCTCATTATACTCTATCGATTCTTCCTATGAATAACCTTAAGCTAGTAACCTAGATTTGATCTTATTACTATTCTTTTATCATTCTATTTATTTATATAGATTGATCTAGTCTTTATCTCCATGTTACATGAAGCTTGCACAAGGACAATACATAATATCTCTTGAACCATAGAAGCTTATCTTGCATACTTTCTATCCATATGTTATCCTTAAATGCTTCTTGAATCGTCTGCGCAAGAAGGGTCCAACTAACCAACAATTTTCTTGATTTGTAGAGATTGTTCTTGCAATTTAGAGCGTTGTTCTACCTCTGGATTTGGATATGATTACTGGGTTGGAATTTTTGACGTTGTTGATTCTTAAGATGATAAATTCTTGCAATTGATAGGTTTAAAATATTTCCTTTTAAATTCGTTAATCGGGCCAAGGGCCAAGGTAGTCTCTTAAACTTTCTATGGAACAAATTAGTCTTTTGCTCAAGGTTAAGAAACTAGGGTGTGCGTGTAGTGTGGAGCTTGTATTATAATTCCCACTTATGAGACTAATGGTTAAAGGAGTGGTCGCTAATTTTTTAAGAAAAAGATGTTGGTGGAAAATGGTTCATATTAGTTGGGATGAATTGGGAGGGGGGTAGGTGGAGGGTTGTTATTTTTTTAGTTGTTTAGTAAATTATATGCAAATAGTTCCCTCATCAATTTTTTTTTATTATATATGTGGTATTACTCTATTATTAAATATGAATAGAAATGAATAGTATAGTTGTTAGTCTTTGTATTTTGGCCACCATATTTTCATGGATTCACATTCTACCATCCTAACGGTGTAGTTCTTTTCAAATTCAAATTCATGTAACTGGTTTGGTGTGTTCTTATTGAAGTTGGAGGCATGGATTCAAACTCAATCACATGTGTTCTTTTTTTTTCCATGTATATATTTCTTTTCTTATATTATTTTCATTA
This sequence comes from Flaveria sonorensis, assembly GCA_025506505.1. Classification (NCBI taxonomy): domain Eukaryota; kingdom Viridiplantae; phylum Streptophyta; class Magnoliopsida; order Asterales; family Asteraceae; genus Flaveria; species Flaveria sonorensis. The sequence continues at coordinate 49,045,588 of CM046435.1, forward strand.
AAATTATTATATTTTTATTTTCTAATATTTAATTTATTTAAATTAATTTTTGTAATCATTAAGCTGCAAGCGCGTAACGAAGTTCGTATACGTGCCTCAACGTGCCACAAACTATGTTAAAGTCATCATATAACTCCACCGCAACGCACAATCTAGCAACATGCAATGAACTATTGTCTAATATTTTCTTGTATATTCTTAACTACGCTAACGTCCATGCCGCATTAAGTGTAACAAAATTCGTAAACGCGTCGCTACACATGGTCACACCTTAACGCGCGGGCAAAATTGCTAAATTAGTAAATTGTAAGAAAAACATAATCCATTTCAAAATTATGATGTCCAATCATACAAACTTTGATTAGGTCATGAAGAAAATAATAATAATCGAAATCACTGATAAATTGACATATTACGTTCGCTCCCTCAAGGTAAGTCACACCTGTTTCTTCCACTCGACTCCAATCTCCAAATCCCCATCTTCCTCAAACATTTTAATGTTTTCATTCCACCTTTTCGATCGTCAAGAGGGATAAAATGCTTAGGATCATACGGCTTAAAATCCTTCATACCATATCCTCTGAAGCAGACACAATCACAACATCTTCTTGTTGATTCTTCGTTACACTCATCATTGGTTGATTTTCGGTTAGAAAACCCATTTGATTTTCTACTTTTTCAATGTATTTTATTGGTTCTTTGTTTTTAAATTCGTGATTTTTAAGAATAAAGAAGGAAGATAGATGAGACGAAGATAATTTTTAGGGCATTTTTTGGGGTATGGAAATTGTGCATAAAATTGAAGGCTTTTCTGTAGAATGTTTGCATTTGTGTTGGTTCTTGAGATGGGTTATGCTCTGAATTGAAGATTGCTTTGGTTTTATGTGGGTAATTTGGTTGCATAGCATGTGTGATCCTTTTGCTCTGATTTATGATGCCAAAGCTTGTAGGCTGCTAAATTGATCTGGTTATTGTCCATGATTTTGTTGTACTTGTTATAATTGTTAGTTTCGAATGCCTGTTTGATTTCAAAGTCAATGTGTAGTCCTGTTTGGAGTGGAGCTATTAAATAGTTTCCTAAGGCAAGTGGTATTACAAAAAGAGTAACATTGATACTCCATTATTATAATTTGCTAAGAGGTATACAACTATGTTTCTTCTTTCATAAGGAAACGTGGTTGATTACCTTTGAGACTCTGAAACCAGCAACTTAGGTGGTGTTTGTTTTTTCAGAAAAGCTCTTCCTGACCTCTTTTGTCTGCGCCGCGCAGACCATGCACAGACGTTAAGGTCTGCAGAGCGTTTGTTTTTTTGGAAGATTTTTCATTAAAAAAGGTCTGTGCGAGGTCTGCATGGTGCGGACTTCGCCCAACTACTTCTAAAGTCTTCTAAAGTCTGCATAGGATTAAACACCATCATCCACCACCACCGTCCGCCACCACCACCGTCCGCCACCACCACCGTCCGCCACCACCACCGTCCGCCACCACCACCGTCCTCCACCACCACCGTCCGCCACCTCATCGTCCGCCACCACCACCGTCTGCCTCCACCCACTGTCCGCCACCACCACCACCCACCGTCCACCACCACCCACCATCTACCATCACCACCACCATCTAGCACCGCCGTACACCACCACCAGTTAATTTTAGCAGTCTGCAGACGTTAAAAAACAGACACTCTTCTTGTTGCAGACTGCAGAGGTTTGGTCCACCTCTTCTCCTGCAGATGTCTGTATATGTGGTCCGCAGACTGCAGACATTTTGCTGTAGAAAAAACAAACAACACCTTACTGACAAGTACATGTTTTAACATCATTATGTATGAAAAGTTATTTTTATGGTTTCTATAAGATGTTGGGTTATTAATATCGCATAGTTCTTGTTATTAATAACTTTGCAATAGATGTTTAATGCCTAGTTTATACGTACAGATGTTTGACATAAACTACATTGTGGAAAATGCTTGATAGATGTTTAAAAGGTTTTCACATTTTTTTTTTGTGGATTCTGTGCAGTGCATATTCTTTTTTCATGGATTGTAAACTGGACAACAGTCCTTGATACTGTATTGAGCACATTCTTTGTGGGTAGAGAGTCTGATATGGTTCCTCGGTTTCCAGTGCCCAAAACTCCTGGCATTAGTGGAGATAGTATGGAAATTGATGGTGATCCTTTTCATTACTCAGTAAGATTATCTTTCTATGCCTGTCAAATGCCAATCTTTTTAATGTTACAAGATAGGAAGAAAGGATTGAAATATTAATCTTGCCAACTAACTCACTTAACTTTTTTATGGTCCGAGTGTTATCTTTCTGTTATATTCTTCTACTGGTTATGAGGACTCAGAAACAAACTATTTAAATCTTACTATAATGCATATTTGTTCTTATCAGTTGTATACTATGTCTATCTAATATTCATATGATGCCTACCTATTAATACTTTACAGGAGGCAGCTCCAAAAGTACTGGAGGCTGATGTGGAGTTATCTCGCCATCGTATATCAGTATTTCTTTCTACACATACTGCATACGAGTTGCTCCCAGAATCTGGCAAGGTTTATTGTCTGAACCTACCGTCATTGTCAATTCATTTTGACATATTTGAATTGCAGTTATGGTTGTTGAGTATTCAACTTTTGTGTTCTGCAGGTGGTTGCATTGGATGTCGCCCTACCAGTTAAGCAGGCTTTCCACATTCTGTATGAACAGGTAACACTGCATGAATCATATTTATACTTCCTACACAGGACATAACTTTTTAAGTTATATCTACTATTTAGAAGTAAACGTTTCGTGCATCATATTTAAATCCTGGTGTTGCCAATGCTCTATAAAACATATTTTTTATTACTATGCTTATAGATTGTGTTTCCATCATAATTCTACTCTATTATCATTATCTATATTGTTTTAATGTGATACATTGCTAGTCATCTAGGTATTTATACTGTTTATTTGCACTCCTTCCATAATGCTCCGTTTGCATTGTTGGTTCACTAAGTAATTCAAAAAACCTAAACCAATTTTTTGTCCCATTTGTTCCCAAAATTACTAACAACCTTTCTTCGATGAGTCAAGTTCCTAAACAAAATAATTGTAATGTAACAATTTTTCCTACTCCCTTTGTTTTCCAGAAATAGTCCTATACTTGTTGATTGGCACCGGCCTCTAACATTTTATAACATTGTCTTTACAATATGTTCTTCTTATTGCGCTCTACAGCAAACATATGTGATTCTAGTATCAGGGGCGGTTAGACCATCCCTCTATAGTGGTTTCGAGGCAAACGAAACCAAATTTTCCTGTTCATTTTGATTTTTCTTGCTAGTCTTGCCAATAGTGTCTAGTAGAGTTAGTACTTACTTTGAGTTTTAGTATTCTTATGTGTGGGATCCATACTCTACTAAATGTCCTTTGGATTATCAGTTTTTTACCACCTTTATTGAATATATTTTTTTGGTACTAGGGTTTACCTACCCAAATCTTGTAGCATAGTTAGTTCAATTTCTCGTTAGTTTCACATGTCAAGAATTAGTTCAACATATTTGTCAAAACCTTGTTAATGCGGAAGAGTAACATATTTGAAAACATATGACACACAACTTACATATGTATATGCACCTTAACAAAACGGGGTGTCTAATCTCATCATGCGTTATTTATTGGATGTTATTCGCATAATCATGTTTTTTTTAATTGTCCCTCATCGATTTGGTTGACGTTGTCCTTGTTAGTTATTATAATTAGAGTAGGTTCCAGCAGAAGCAATCAAACACACACAATCACACAAAAGAAAAGAAGTAGACAAGAGAGAATTACAGTGGTTTGGTCAAGGTGACCTATGTCCACTCTGCAACTAGGGTTTATATTATTATTGTGCTCAAGAATACAATTACGTCATGGGTTTGTTTATAATGCTAGATTAGGGTTAGTTATTAAGGCAACTCTTAGGCTCCAAAAAAAATAACGTAGCCTAGGGCCGGCTGCCCTGCTGTTTATTTTACCAAAACAGGCCCAGGCCTGAACCCAGCTTGGCCAAACCAAAGTCTTCACAATCCAACACTCCTTACTATTGCTATCAAATAAACCATATGCCCTTACGTGTCCTTGGTGGTTAAACCCTGTTTTGCCGTCCTATTCCCTAATAGAACTCCCTTTCCACACGCAATCAAAATTTTTGGGCGTGTAGCAAATGTCCATGATCATGTTTTAGGTGTGACTAAACTTGAACCTCGAGCCATTCGCTATGTCTTTCTTGGTTATTCACACTTCTAGAAAGGGTATATAATATAAGTGCTACATTCTTTCTATTCATCATTGCTCTATGAGTGCTGATGTCACCTGTCATTGTGTTATGTCTTTGCTTTCTTGAGTCTTCCACTATGGTTTTTTATACTTGAGTCTCACTCCATTCCCCTATCCCTGTGTCTTTGTTTCCTTCTTTTGTAGTCCTGCCGACTGAGGTACGCCATTAACTTTAATATAAATTATAAGCTTGACGACACAAGGATAATACAATAGGGACACATAATTCACAGCCGGATAATGACAGTAGTAGTTGTCCTTAGTTCCACTTTCTATGACTAAGCGTGATATAGTTTTGCCATGCACTTGCATTGGATGCACATGTTTATGATATATACCTGATGTTTTTTGCACGGGACCAGGGCATCTCACCAAATACCCTATTTAGTATTATGTTGCCTTATCTCTTACCTGACTCTCATGCATATACTACTACTCTCGATTCCTACCTAATTCATAGGGATGTGATGACCGCTCTCTTTCTCACCTAGGATGACATAGGATATGGAAGAGGAGATAGAGGATGACACGAGATATGCAAGACGAGATAGAGGCTCTCCTAGCAATCATAAATGGGATCTTGAGATGCTTCCTCATGGAAAGCGTGTTATTGGTTGTCATTAACCTGAAAGTTCTTTGTGTTAGGATCAAACCGCGCACAAACACACAAGCAGAAACACGTGAAAGAAAATAATAACAAAGATGAACACGTGAGATTTAACCTGGTTCGGTCGATGTGACCTACGTCCACGGGTTGCAACCAGGATATTCTTTTATTGCTTTCTGCCTCACTCGTGAGGAATTACAAGTACAATGATACAATATAAATAGAGAGAATTAGGGTTTACAACTTAATCCCCAAGAAAACCTTAATGGGCTAAAATTAAATAAAAACGGGCCAGGTCTTTAATTTAATTAATCCGCCACTGAGTTGTCTTTAACCCGAGCCCAGATCAAGACTCCACAAACCCAACACTTTGCATCCCCTGAAATCTCAACTAGTTTCTAAGGGTATTCTCAAGCTTATGTTATTGATTATGTTGAGACCTTCCCTCCGGTTAAAATGTCATCTGGGCACATTTGTATTGCTCTCGTTGCTATTAAATCTTTGCCGATAGAACACCTCTCTTAATGGTGTTCTTGAGGAGGGGGTTTATATGGAGCATCCACCTGATTTTATAATCGAGGAGGAGCTATTGAAAGTGTGGAGACTACGTCATTTCTTGTATGGCCTAAAGCCGTCTCCTAGAGCATGGTTTGGTTTGTTGTCTAGTGTTACGAAAGTTTTGGATGATTCGTAGTTCATATGATCACTCAGTATTCTTCGGATGTTGTTAAGGCCCAAGGATTATTGTAGTTGTTTATTTTGATGGTATCATAACTACATGGGATGACTAGGATAAGATTACCTAGCTCATTTAGTTTCTTCAGTCTCAGTTACAGATTAGCAACTTAGGTCGATTTTGATACTTCCTTGGCATAGAGGTATCTGGTTCTCCATAAGGAATACTTCTCTCTCAGTGGAAGTATGCCTTGGTATGTCGACTGAGTATGAATAACAAACAAACAAACATACCTAGTATGGATTGAGTTAATATAAATGGGCTTAACTACTTGACATGGAGTGATAAGATGATTGGTTGGGAAGCGTGGTGGAGGATCAATCAAGACCCTGATGGAGGCATGGAGTAATAAGATGATTGGTTGGGAAGCCTAACTACTTGACAACTACACGCCTAGATATTTCATTTATTGTTAGTATCCTGAGTTGAGTGAATTCATGACCACACCATATACAGGATACTAGGATGTCGTTCTTTAGGTATTGAGGCATATCAAGACCATACTAGCTCTAGCGATTTCAAGTAGCTATTGTGCCGGTGCATTTATCGAGGCGGAAGATGGATATATGTTAAGATTAGGCAAGATATGATGTTTCACCAAGTTCTACTACCGTGTATTATGCGTTTGTCAGAGGAAATGTTATGTCCTAAAAGAGGAAGCGTAAAAAGCTACACATAGTATCTAGATCGAGTGTCGAGTCAGAGTATAAAGCCATGGAAAATGTCACATAAGAGGTGATATGGATTCATCATCTTCTCAAAGAACTCATGCTTGTTTCTAACGCCTTAATGCGGTTATACTGTGATCTCCAATCACCATACATATAGCCAAGAATCAAGTATTTCATGATAGGATGAAGCATATAGTGGCCCATTGTCATCTTATCAAGGATCATGTGGTGGGCACTCAAGCTTATTCCCCATCTATTTAGCCAATTCGTGTAATGACATTATTCTAACTCACAAATATCTTCACCAACCCATTTTGAAGGGGACATATAGAGTTTCTATGTAACAAGTTGGGCATGATTAACATATATGCTTTAATTGAGGAGTTATAGTAATAGTTAATAGTAGTTTAGTTCTAGGGTTTAGTTGTATATAGTTAATGGACCTAAGTTAGCTTTTCTAGAGTTTCACTTGTATTTATTGAGGGTTAACCCCCCATTAATATGATTCAGATATTTAACATTTACTTTTATGTTGAAATTATGAACATGTGGTTTATCTGATTTGGTTTATTGACAGGGAATATCAGTTGCCCCTCTTTGGGACCATGATGTTGGTCGATTTGTTGGCATACTCAGCCCATTAGACTTCATCCTAATACTTAGAGAGGTATACTATTTTCCAGTTTACTTTTTATGCAATTGCTCATTGATAATTTACCGTTGAAAATTTGGTTACCAACACTAAAAGTTGACTAGTCTTTGATCTCGTTATATGTTTGTAAACCATTACAACTAAACCCTGGTGAGATACATAGTTAATTAGTGGAGCGCTAAACCCTATCAATGTTTTTATCTGGATTTATAATCTTTTCACATGACTTTGATCTTGTTACAATTACAAAGTTATTTAATTGTATTAATTAGTTGGGGAATCATGGATCTGAGTTGACTGAAGAAGAGCTTGAGACCCATGCCATATCAGCTTGGAAAGAGGGAAATTACAGCTTACCAGGAAATTTGATGGTAATGGATCTTTACATCCAAGACGTCTCATTGATGTAAGTGCCTCAATTTTTCTAGTTTCTATAATTTCTCACACTAGAAGTGTAAACTAGCCAAACCAGCCCAAGTTTTTCTAAGCTCGTTCTCGGCTTGGCTCGTTTAACTTAAGAGAGCTCGAGTTTGAGCTACTATCATTTCAACTTTCAAGATCTATGTCAAAAGCTTAAGCTCGGCTTGTGAACAATTTTTCAAGCTCGAGCGCAGCTTGTTTATTATTCATTAATTGTTTAATTAATTTATATTTTATTTATATAAATATATAATAATACATGTATATATATTTGTTGTTATACTTATATATATATATTCTAGTATAAAATATTATATGTATAAATAACGGGTTCGTTTAGGCTCAGCAGCGTAGTCAATCTCGGTATTTGAAGCTCGGGCTAGTGTGTGTTTATTAAAAGAACTTAAATTTAGGCTTGGGCTCGGATTAAGCTGGTTTAAGCTTTGCTTGATTTGAGCTTTTAGGGAGTGTCACCTTTGTTGTCAAGGGCCTGCAAGGCGTGCCTAGGCTATCAGGTGCAGCCCAAGGTAGCCTTGCCGCCTCGCTTCAAAAACCCTATTTCAAGGTGATCAGACACATTTCAAGTTCCGGCTAAAAATCCTCTGGACACGTATGAAACAATTACACTAGTCCTCCTAAACAAGCCTAGAATCAATCTAAAACAGCTAAACTAGTCTAAAACAAGCCTACCACCAAAAATGATATTTTATACTATGGGTCTTGCCATAAAAAGCCCTCGCTTTTTAAGCACCTTGCGCCTGGGCCCAAGGCTCACCCTTTGCGCCTCACGCCTTTGACAACTGTGAGCACCGTGTTGTTATCTAGTAACTCACATGAGGCTTGACTTTGTTGAGGTGTGAAGGCCTTTGGGCTTTTGGATGGAGTTATGGGTCTGGCCCATTGAAGCTTCTTGAAACCCTAATTTATCTCTATATATAGAACATGTCATTGTATTGTAATCTAGTCCCTTGAGCTTAATAAAATACCTAGTTGCAGAGAGTGGACGTAGGTCATCTTGACCGAACCACTGTAAATTCTTGTGTTCTTATTGCTTTCGTGTGCGTACGTGTGTTTGTGTTTATTTCCGCTGCGTAAAAATACCTAACAGACTCAACTTGTTTATACCCCTAAATACAATAAGAATGATCACAGGGATAAACTAGTGTTTGCATGCAGGCTGGGCCTCATGATTCATTGAAAGATGTTGCTTTGAAACTGTTACAAAACAAAATTGCTACGATTCCAATAATCACACATGATGGTTCAGTCCCTCAGTTGCTACATTTGGCATCCCTAACTGGAGTTCTAAAATGCAAGTTTTCTTTTCCTGTTCTGTTCTAGCATATTGGTTTAATATGTAGGCATATGATATGTCTTGCTAACAGAAAGCAACCAATTCCAGGCATCTGTAGACATTTCAAGCATTCACCTGCCTCCTTGCCGATTCTTCAACAACCCATCTGTTCAATTCCTCTGGGCACGTGGGTCCCCAAGATCGGGGAATCAAATGGGCGCCCCTTTGCAATGTTGAGACCAAATGCTTCACTCGGTGATGCCTTGTCTTTATTAGTTCAAGGTGCTTTTGTTGCGCATTTACAAATTGAAGTATATCTTATAAGCTCTTCATGCAGTGTTTTATTTTTATTTTTTTTTCTTTTTTCTTATTACAGCTGAGGTGAGTGCAGTACCAATAGTGGATGATAATGACTCGTTGCTTGATATATACTGCCGCAGGTAAATTTCTGTGTACTGCAGGAATGTTTGATATCGTGTTCCAAATCTTGATGCTTTTTTTGCTTATGCATATGGTTGTTTTTGGCATATGACCTTGACAGTGATATCACTGCTTTGGCAAAAGACAGAGCATATGCACAGATTCACCTTAACGAACTCAGCATTCATCAAGTATGTATTTTAGTTTCAACACTTATTCCACTGCCATTTAATTCAAGATTTGTAGCTCTATATTGTTAATATATTTTATTGTGTGTCACATTTAAAATGCTATGTTATATCATGTAGATTTATATTTATGTGTAGAATGTCAAAAAAATTTATCCTGATAGAGATGTATACTTTATACATTCAGGCATTACAACTCACTCAAGAAGCAAGTGCAACGTATGGCTTTTTTAACGGACAAAGGTGTCATATGTGTTTGAGATCTGATCCACTGCATAAAGTAATGGACAGGCTCGCTATACCTGGTAATTTATTTAAGCAACTAATTTTAGAATCCTCACCTCAATGTTGACGTAACAATCTTGACCCATTCACTTATGAATGGGTCGATTTGGTTGTATTTCAACTCAAAAAATGGGAATGGGTCAAATGGTTCAAACACGTAAGACACCCAAAGCCTTTTTGAATGCATACAACCTCCAAAATCATGTTGTACTAATAACTTTTTTTTATAATCATAATTAACACGTGAGAAACAAATGCTGAAGTAGACAATATTTGCCAGATCTGCTCAAATGCGTTGTTTTTTTTTTTTCTTTAGTTTGTTTGTTTGTAGTCTCATATATTGCTTCTAATCAATTAATTTCAGGGGTTAGGAGACTTGTTATAGTGGAAGCAGGAAGCAAGCGCGTAGAGGGCGTCATTTCCCTAACTGATTTATTCAGGTTTTTGCTTGGATGACCCAACGATTGTAGTAGCCCTCATCATATCCACTATAGGGAATGAAAGTTCTTCGGTATGACGAGTCTTCGGTTGGTACAATTCTCAAGTATTTGGCTCTCACATTTTCCTTTTGGTTTTTCTTTTATTTATTGTACTAGTTCAAACAGAAATCTCTGTAAATTTCAAGAAGATTCAATGTTTTTTTTGTTGTCCTGGCATTAATGTAAGGCATCATTGTCAAGTCAACTTTGCTGGTTCATTCCAACTGGCATAAATGTTCTTTTTTGTTGTGTTAGTTCAAAGAAATTTCAGTAAGTTCCAAGGGGATGCAATCATTTGTAACTTGGGTTATGGATTGGTTCCTTATGCGGATGAGGGTGAAGTTCTTAATATGACAGCAGTTGAAAATCAAATACATAAGGAATTAAACCCAATTACAGGAGTTGATTTAGAATCTTTCCCGAGCTTAAGTTCGCACCGGTGACTGAAACAGCGGTATTAGAAACATAACTTAGAATCCTTTCCAGAGCCCATTCGTAGTTTTTATTCTAGATACATATTAGGTATTGAACAGAATAGGGTGACTGTCAAAGAGTGGGCTAGTCACAAATCAATCAACCTCAAATGACTCATTAACAATGTTTCTGTGACAACCAAACCGGCCGTTCTAACTGGAGCCGGTGCAGTTAAGCATATGAGAGCTGTTTTCCAAAATTCTGGCCAGTTCACGTGGCCAGGCAGTCAGACTGGTAACCGCGGTCTGGTCAGATGCACTCAGAAATTGAAGGTTATAAAATTGAAGGTTATCAGAAACTCAGACGACATTCAAGATCACAGATTCCCTTCAAAATCAAATATTCCCTTCAAAATGGAAGGCTATCACTATGTTACCTATAAAAACTTGAAGGAGAAGAATACTCTGAAGGCTAAAATGAACAACCAGTGTTTAGAATTATTAAACTTATTATATATGTATTATGTTTGACAAACTCAAGTAAAACCAATGATGTTGTGATATACCTATTTGGCTCTAGAAGGCATCGTTTGAAATGGTAGTTATGTCAAAATCCAAATGGTGGGGTAGTTAATAACCGTCTTTTAGTCAGGTATAAATAGGGTTGTATGTAATTAGATAATGGTTGGTTGTATCTAGTTATCATTCCCTACGTTTTTTCATCTCTGCAAGTTTGTTGTTTTTCAATAGTTATCGAATTATAACATTGCCTCAGAACAGCGTTAAACTTGTGGAAGTTTCAAGTTTGCACAAACAATGGAATTAGAAGACACGTTTTCCAAAGGCAATCCCGATGGTTGAGAGATTCGCGTCTCATCCCTTTGTTGTTTTGTGACCATGCAGGCCATGAGAAAACACAAGTGAAAGATGAGAAGGATCATGGGGATAGTAGCAGTGAAAAAAGTTGTGTCACAAACTCGAAGATTTCAACATAAGTTCAGGTCATCATTCGTTGGCAAGGCAATCGATGGCAATACCAAGTCAAGGCAACAGAAGCAACATCAAGTAAACCCGAAGGACAAATTGCACATGACACAATTGTGAAGGCAGATTCAATAATGGAACATAAAGCTTATCGTACTCAAGTTACAATTGGAGAATACATATTACTATCGTACTCAAGTTACAACTGCTATCGTACTCAAGTTACAACTCCTATTTTCTAGTAATTTAAGTGACTCAAAGTAAATAAAATATAAACCTAAAATCCAGCAAGGATTAATATCTATCAAATTATAATATCATTTAGTTAAAAGTACAAAACAAATCATACTTGAAAGTCACATGGATCACTTAGATATATATGATCCGAAGAAATAACTAAACAAATAGACATGAAATCTTGTAAGAATATAGAGCAATCGATTATTGCCCAAATCTTGGTAAAGGAAGTTCTTTTATTTTGAGGTTTTTCTTATGTGATATGAAAATGATTATCATCAATACAATCCAAGATTCTTTACACTTATAATACTAGTGAAGGCTCTATGTGCATTGGGCAGCTTTAATTTATGGGATATGAAAATGTTTTCTTTAAAGACAGTTATTCTATTTAGCAGATTGACTGCATGACTACTTAGAGTAATGTTCAATCTTCCTAATGATATTATTCATTCTCTGGATATTTGGAGGTATCCTTTAATATTTTATATTCATGATGTATCGAATCTTTATTCTAAAGGGATGCATAAATCTAGTAGTAGCTATATAATATAGATGACATAATAATGTTTCATTGGTATTGTAGCAATAGTTCCACCAATCACGTGTTGTGTATGTGCAACTAAAAGGTGGCTAGCAAGTGACATGCTGACACATTGTGGAATGTAATTAATTTATTTATAAGTAATCTCCTCTAGGATCATATCTTTATAACCTAGAATTCTTTGTTCCCAAATTGAGGGACAAAACCCTAAGCAACCTTATGTTTGTTTACATATATCCATTCAAAAAGATTACACATGCATAGGTGGACATTTCATATCCACACACGTTGTGATAAAGAAGTATAAGATAATGAAGAAGAGAAAGTGAAGGATGTGTGCTAACCTTTATCTTAGCTGATTATACTAGAAATACCAAATTACTTACCTAAACCATGAGAAATACCCTAATTTACATAATTTTTCATATTTTCAGAAATAGTTTTGTTGAGGCAGAATGGCTTTATGTTTGTTAAACGGTCGATAAATCATCCTCATGGGTTTATAGAACTAGATAATCTATAAAACGATGACAGAATGAACGATAAATTATTGTGCTGATATGTAGTGATGTGTAGAAGAACTTAAACATAATGTGTTCAACATATATAACTTTTGTTATATATGCAGTTTAATTGGTTTTCCATGCTAAGGAGACAAGAATAGCATTGAATATTTGATACACATCAAGGAATGTGATTCACATATAACTCTTTTAAGGAGCGTCATCCTCTTTTCATTTAAGCATCTTTAGATTCATTAATTACAACCGATTGTTTTAGGTTAGATCTATTTGTTTTAGATGTGTAGAGTTATTATTCCACCTAGTTATTGTTTTCCCATCTATCATCTATTCTTTTAACTCTCCACATGGGAAATACATACCCAAAACACATAGATACATATACAAATGTAAATGTGAGTGTGAAGATACACACACGTATACACACATGTGTATATACATATAGTGCATATATATATACTACATAAGTAAGTGACATGTGTATATGTGTTGATCATAAGATCTTGCCTAAATCTAGAGATCGAAAGAAATGGCGGATGAGCATGATAAAATGCTGCCAATAGCAAATGTGGGCCGAATCATGAAACAAATCCTACCACCCACAGCCAAGATCTCCAAACAAGCCAAGGAGACGATGCAAGAGTGCGCCTCGGAGTTCATATGTTTTGTGATTGGTGAGGCATCTGAAAAGTGCCGCAAGGAGAACCGCAAGATAGTAAGTGGAGATGACATATGTTGGGCTCTTGCATCTTTAGGGTTTGACGACTGCTCGAATGCGGTTGTGAGGTACTTGAATAAGTTTAGGGAGTTTGAGAAGGAGAGGGCAGCTGCAACCCAAATTAAAGAAGAGCATGTTAATGAAGCTGCTGCTGCAGGACCTTCTAACAGCTCTAGAAGCTAATATCATTGTAAGTAATCAATCAAGAGAGTTTGTTGGCTTAGGATTGAAGGACAGTTAACACAAAAAGCCTTCAGGAGCGTATATGTAACCCTTATCTCCATTTCTAATCTAATAGTTTCATTAACTTTGACAAGGTTACAGTCCTTGAAAGGGCTTAAAATTATTGGTCATTTTGACTTAAGGGCCTAAAAGATTTAGCTAAAACTTCTAATAACAAAAACTTATTAAAACAATCATTCTAGTGGAGTGTGTATTTGAGCATATATGTAACCCTTATCTCCATTTATCTAATCTAATAGTTTCATTATCTTTGACAAGAATACAGTCCTTGAAGAAATCCATTACTAAGGTAACTATGCAAGTCCTAAGTCATCAAACTCAAATACACACTCCACTAGAATTATTATTTTAAAAAGTTTTGGTTATTAGAAATCTTAGGTAAATCTAGTAGCTAGGGCCCTAATTCTCAGGTCAAAATGCCAATAATTTTAAGCCTCATATTAACTACACATTTTCTTCCCTTTGAATGTTTTTTGACTTTAACTCAATATGCATTTCATATGGCATGGCTCTTTGTAATTTAATTCGTTTAATGGTATTGAGTATATATTTACATATTTTATTATTTATAACTCGAGACTTGGTCACTCTATATATAGTGCTTGCATTAACACAAAACTAACGTGAATGACACCTACAATTATGTATTGATATGTTTTGTTTATGGGGTGACGAGAGAAGTCCCCTTAGTAATCAATGTGTAATGAGAAGATTAAGGAGCAAAGATGTTGATTGATGAAGTAGATAGATAAATTTTTGAAAGAGATTAGCAACCGAAAACAATTTTGTTCGAAAAAGAAAAGTAACTTTTTTAAGGTAAACGGAACTTGGATTAAAAAACCAAATCTAGCAAGTGGCTAGAACAGGGATATTACACTATACGATGCAAATTTAAATTAAAGTTAATTACATAGATAGTCGTTGTCGTTTTGTGAAAATACTAACTTTGCGTACTAACCTTTTTTAATAACAAGTTAAAATTATATGGTTTCAATGTGTTAACAAGTTTAGGTATTAAGGTTAACTTTCGTTAAGTATTCTATTAGATTAAAACCTAAACTAATTACAAAAAGTTAACAAAAGTTACAAAATTTAAACCTAGTTTAACAGAAACTTAACAAAACTCAGTCATAATACCTAAACTCGTTATAAAATTACAACCATAAAACTCTAACTTGTTGGTAGAAAAAATAGTACCAAAATCTGTTGTTTCTATCAAATCACAAAGACTATCCATGTAATTAGCTATTTATATTATAATTTAAATTACACCAATATAGCCATTACATTGACCTCATAATTGATCTATTCTTCATCCTAAAAGAGCATTTATCTTCCATTACTTTGTGAATTGATGGCTTCTTATTGGAGAATATAACATCATTTCTCATTTTCCCAAGGCACCAACAAGTAAATAGAAAAACCGCTTGCACCATCTTACTTTTAGTTGATCCTTTTGGTAGAGAATTGAAGATTTCTAGTAGGTCTCTACCCGAAAAGGCATAAACCAAAGACAAACCACACAATGAATCCCATATTTCCATACCACTGTTGCTTAATAATTGGAAATTAGGAGATGGTCTACTCTTTCTGGGAACTCTTCACATCATTTATGGACATAAGTTAGAACTAACCTCCACATTTCTTATCAAAGCTTGTAGAGTTGATATTGTGGGATTTCGTGTATCTATTTTTATATAATTTAGGCAACGGAAGGTGATACATGAAACCAATCTTGATCTCTGCTCACTAGGAGTCTAGTTACAAGAAACAAAAACCTAGAATAACAACCATAGGATGTTTAGTAACCATAGTACCTTAACACTTGTTGATGTTAGTGGATGACAAACTCAAGGTGATCGGCAACAAATCCAACAATGGTAGGTTGCTAAACCGTAGGCGAAATCACCAACGACAAATCAAAGCACTCGGGTTTTAGCTCGATTCGATCGAACCACCACCACTAGTGACTGCCAACGATCGGCCATCTTTCTTTCCTTGTGTCATCGTAGAGGAGGATGAGAGAACACTACAAGAAACTAACACTACAACGACAAGATCTACGGCGACGACACTGTTTTGTCGCCATAGATGGGCCTAAGGTGTCGACATATATGATCAATATTATTTTTGGCTATTCTTGACTTATGGCAACAACAAGTCATCACCATAGGTCACGCTGTCCCGTTAAAAAATCATCTTCGTCATATAGGACAAATAATTGTCGTCGTAGCCTTATTTTATTTAATTTTTTTATATTTTAAATAAAGGTAGAAAATTTAGAAATTATATGGAATATAAAACTCCTTACTTATAATAAATCCAAAATATAGTAAATAAGTTCCTTTAATCTAATCACAATCTAATCATGGCTAGGATTTTAGCTAATTCACCAAGTAATATATATAGGCTTAATGGTCTAACCCAATTCTTATTTGTTCTAATAATTTGATTTCAAAATCAGATATATATATATATAACACACACACACACACACACACACACACACACACAACATATATATATATATTATATATATATATATATATATATGTAGATATACGTAGACGTACGTATACGTATACGTATACGTAGACGTACGTATACTTAGACGTACGTATACGTACGTATACGTAGACGTACGTATACGTATACGTACGTACATATAGATATACATATACGTATACGTATATGTATACGTAGATATACGTATACGTATATGTATACGTAGATATACGTACGTATACGTATATGTATATGTATATGTACGTATACGTATATGTATATCTATATTACGTATACGTATATGTATATGTACGTATACGTATATGTATATCTATATGTACGTATACGTATATGTATATCTATGTGTACGTATACGTATATGTATATCTATATGTACGTATACGTATATGTATATCTATACGTATACGTATACGTATATGTATATCTATACGTATACGTATACATATATGTATATGTATCTGTATACGTATATGTAGATGTATATGTATATGTATATGTATATATGTATATGTATATGTATATGTATATGTATATGTATATGTATATGTATATGTATATGTATATGTATATGTATATGTATATGTATATGTATATGTATATGTATATGTATATGTATATATGTATATGTATATATATATGTATATGTATATGTAATATATGTATATATATAACCATATACAAATAGAATGATGGCCGCCAACATGCACTCTTCCCCCATTTCGTGTAGCCTACGTTTCTAGAAGAAGAAAGAAGAGAGAGAGGACACCGGACAGAGAGAAAGTTGCTAAAGGTAGAAAAATGTAAGGTTGTTACAATCATATATATGTTATGACAGAGATCTATGCATTAAATCAAGTTCGTAGCTCACTTGGAAAGAACTGAAATGAAAAAGTTTAGATCTTGATGTTATACATTGATCCAAGAAGTGAAGGTTGCCATTTTTAGGGTTCTTTAAAGATTTTGAGGTGAGTTTTAGATCCCAAACTTCTAATTGTTTTGTAGATTTTTTCGAGCGATATGCATACCTGATGATGATTTCATATAAAATATGAAGTTTTGTGTGTTAAAGGCTGAGTCTTTAATATGGTATATGTTAGGGTTTTGGTTAAGAACTTATGTGCAGGACCGGTAAAGAAGGTCATACAACAGTTTCATAATGTTTGAAGAGTGTTAGAACACTTAACAGATCAAATAGAGAACCGGTTCATGATGAAGTTCTTACAAAGTGTTACAAAACTTATCCTGAAGTTACAAGTACTTAAGATACTTTATACTGCATCCCAACCGGCCATACTTTGAAGGCTAGCCGAAACACTAATCTATACAACAAGATCAATGTAAAGTCAAAAGGCAGATTGCCTTTTGACTAGTGACTATGACATGCCATAGCTCACATTCTAATATATTACAAAAAAGGATAAAAGTACAAGAGTAGAAAGTTACAGACAAAAAACCTTAATCTACAGTTTGATAAAAGTAAGGACTTTTCACCAACTCATATAAGTTGGTGTCTTCAGAAATGGCAGCGAAAATTTGTTCAGCTTTTGTCAAAGGTGATTCAGAAAAAGTATGGCATCTCTGTATTCGGAAGAAACCAGTCTCTGGCTTCGGAAGACTTTGTCTTTGAAGCTTCGGAAGACTTCATCTTTGGCTTCGAAAATTTGGTCTTTTGGCTTCGGAAGATTTTGATACTTAGCATAATTCACTTAGTTATATCAAATCTTCCGAAGTAACTTCCTGGTACTTCACTGTAATATTTTACGATGATGGAATGGAACTCACTTATATTATCTTCAAACAGTAACTCAGATCTCTATTTGAACCCATAGAACAAAACCTCAATAACTAGTTACCTTCTTGCAATTTTCTTCCCTTAACCTATAACTCTCGTAATTTACTATACTTACAAGAATTTTATAATATAAATATCGATCTATAAGCAGAGAATCTTAGGGGCATTACTCTGAAAAGAAATGTTGGTTTATGCGTAGAGAACCATAGGGGTATTGTTATAATAACAAAATATCGGTCTATGGACAGATAACCATAGGGGTGCTACAATAATGAATGTCGATCTATGGGCGCATAATCATAGGGGCATTGTATTATGCATTAGTATTCTATGTTATAATTTTCTTATCATTTTATTAAGAGACTAGGGACTTCCAACTTACTATTATAATTTAGTTAGATGTTTTTGTTAGGTTTAGTGGTACTAACGTATATTCCCCATCGATCGAACACATATGTAACATTGGATACATGCATACATGAAGGTCAAGGATGTGTGGATCGCAATCATTGAGCAATAAATTCCTCGCCAATTTATGGTCGATTGGACAAGTGTTGTTTACTCCATCCCACTACAACCCAAGGACCTTCCTAGATGTGCACTTATAATTATTATTAGATTACGCTTAGAGAACTCACATACTATTTGCTAAATGTTCTCTTATCTTTATATTTGAAAGAAAGTTTTAGAAAAGCCTTCAAATCACTCTTCCATCCCATTCTCTAAACTACTCCTTATTTTTATATTTTACCATCCATAGTTGAGATTGCTACAAGAGATTGGTATATTTATCAACCTACTATACCCCCATATACAGCTAGCCTTTCATTTCTTGGTTTGTCTCCACACCTCTTACTCTTTACTTCTTCTTTTATGTTGCTAGGGTTTAATCGTCTTCATATGATTATAAAGAAGATAGCAATTTATTTGCCATCAAAATGATAATGAGCATTCGTATAAGAACCGCAATGATAGTTTGTTGTTCTCTCTATTCTTTCGCGCGATGTTGATTTTACAAGGTGTTAATCCTTCTTTTGATCCATAAAGATCTAAATTAATCCTAAAAATTATTGCATCGGAGATTGATTGGTTTTAAGCTTATCATGGATGTAGCTAGCGATTGGAAGAATTCTACCTGAGAATTACTACTAAGATCTAAGAGATATTGCATAGTTCCAATTGTAGCGGGCATGCTTCATTTTTTACTAAAGTTATTGTTTAGGGTTCTCGCATGAAGAATCCACTTGTTATAATTGAATTTCTAATTATTGATGGTCTGCATAATTTATAATGCTTGTTGATGTTTATCATTTCAGTTGTTTTAGGGTTCTCATCGCATAAGTACTAGTTTTGTATCAAATACCAAATGTTTTGTAACCTAAATCTTTTCATGGTAAATTG
Organism: Flaveria sonorensis; assembly: GCA_025506505.1. Classification (NCBI taxonomy): domain Eukaryota; kingdom Viridiplantae; phylum Streptophyta; class Magnoliopsida; order Asterales; family Asteraceae; genus Flaveria; species Flaveria sonorensis. The sequence goes on from CM046435.1 coordinate 49,065,031, forward strand.
TGTTTTTTATTTCTAGCTCCATTTTTTGTTTGCTATACAACATATTCGATTCTAACATGGCTTTCTGGAAGTAAATTAATATGGATTTTGTTTGGTTGTAGATTTTAAACTTATCAATTTGTACGTTAAAGTTTTAGTTATATGGTGTTAGCTAGTTGTTTGTTAAAGTCATTCAATTATATGAAGTTACATTTTTAAAGCTTATTTGAAACCTTTAACTATGTTATTTGTTTTGTTTGCTTGAGGATGCCTTGTTCTTATTCTACATGGTAGTATTCAAATAGGCACTATATCTGTTTTGGTATATTTTGTTTAATTAGTTAATGAGTTCACTTTCTCCCATGTTGTGTTCAATTAGGCACCTTATGTTATGTAAATGGGCAGAGATGATGTGGTTCTTGTTTTAACTGAAAACATGTGTAATTTAGTAAGGCCTGTCAAGCATCTGTTGTTCTCCATTTAACTAGTCTTGAATGATCATGCTAATGAATTCGCTTTCCCCTCATTTTTGTGTTCAATTGGGCACCCTCTGTTGTAACAATGGGCTTATATGATGTGGTCTTGTCTTACTGAAAACATGTGTAATTTAGAAAAGTCATGTTAATCGATTTGTTGTTCCCATTTAATTGACTTGAATGACCATGTTATTCATATATTGTTTTATTAATCCTTAACTTAATTGAAAAGTTTGTTCAAATAGGAACCCCGAAAATTATAATTAGGTACTTAAGCTTTAACTAAAATTTTCTAGAAATTATTTTAGAAAAAAAAGATAATAAGACTAAAAAAGTTACTAGCTAAGATTGTAAATAAATGAAAGAGAAAAAAACAATAAAAAAAGAATATAGAGATAAAAATAGGAAATGGAATGTGGGAGATGAAGAGGAGACGAGAAGGCGACAGTGACTCACGACAAGAGAAGCATGCAGAAGAATGGCAACAAGTACGAAGAAGAAGCGAAAAGAAGATATGAGAATCATCAAGAAAGTGACTCAAAGTAAAAGGAACTACCTTTTCATATACATCTACCAGAAGGAATGACAAGAGCTAAACTAGGTAATTTCTTTCAATCATATGAAACTCTTATGGATGCTTTTGTGCCTAAACAAAAATGAGGAAACATATTTGGTTTTTTTAGATTCACCAAGTGAATATCTAGAAAGGTTGCCGAGAAGCTCAACAGGGTAAAGATCGATGGTGTAAAGTGGGGGCTTAATCATGCAAAGTTCAGCGTGCAAAGGCGGTTTCCTATCTCACTAATCCAACCAATAATAGCTCAAAGCCAACCTAAGAAAAGCTCAAAACAAGAATCAGATGTGAGGTACAATTGCACATGGCTAATGGGCGATCCTACAGGGAAGTTTTGCTCCATTTTCTGTTATTGCTACTAAGTGTTCAAAGAGTGTATGGATCCCAACTTTAGAAACATCTGCTGTGATTTCGTGGAAAAATTTGCTCACTAATTGGGGAGGCAGCTGATCTTGTGGCCTTATGTAATCTACAAATACTCCTTATGATGTCAAATGTGGCATGTGCAAGTATACGTTACATTGGTAGTATGTGGGTTATCAATTCTTTTGCATACTCTAAAGATAGGGATGAATTTCTTAATGCTAAAATAAACCTTTGTAGTAGCTAGTTCTCAGATATGTATACATGGGAGGGACACCTTCTAGAGTTTAACCGGATTGCATGGTTAAGAATTTATGGTATAACTATACAATTATGGGATAGAAGAGTATTCGCATGATAGGTAAAAACATAGAAAAATTATAGTCCATCAGTGGCTACTCTAAACGATAGAAATTTACACGCGATAGAATTGGAGTGATAGTTTAAACCGGGCATTGGATTGAAGAAGAAGTTAGGAGTAATGGAAGGATTATGTAATTGAAGCTTAGGTTTTTGAAGATTATGAAACATGGGCTCCGGGTTTTCTTTCTAGCGTCGATGTCACTGGTGTCGGAGATTTAACAAAGTCTAACAAACCGCCTACCGTGAAAGAGAAATACATGCAATGTTGGCAAAAAATAATGAATTTGAGTCGGTTATCCCTATTGGATCTCTTACTCCTGGCCCTAGGTCTCATGGTCCTAATCTTAGGCCCAAATCTACAAAAGGACCAATTTAGTTCTCCTTCTTCTAGCCCACTACAAATCAGTATCTGGGTCAGACCCTTTTATTTGGAAGATGGATATTGTAAGGCCCTGATCCCAGGAAACCTTACAGTTGGTCATCCCAAGCAAAAACATAGATGTAAAACATTCATTTAGATAACATTGCAGCGGAAAGTACATTAAGTTTCAATCCATTATGACTAATTCAAATAAAACATTACATTGTCTTTAAAACATCAAATAGTTTTTAAAAGACTTCTTAGTAATCTTCTTATTAGGGATGCCACCTTCAGATGCAAAGTAGCTTCTAGAATCCATGCCCACTTCACTCAAGTCCAACAGCTCACCTGTCAAACTAATATGCATACAAAGTCAGCTTCGCTGAGTGAATTCTAGGTTTACTTTATTAAATAACTTTTAGTAAAATATATTAACTTATTATTTGAAAGTAGTTATCACATATCCGAACATTACTATACTAGACTATTGCTGTATCATCAATACTTCATTTATTGATATCTATGTCTCTTTATTATCCGTCAATTCCAATCACTTCGTTCTTTGAGTAGATTAAGATGTCGTCGATGAAAACTATTACTGATCTGTCAACACGGCCGACACACGCGATTCATTAAGTCTATAAATGTTGCAGGAGCATTGGTTAGCGCCCGAATGACATAACTAGAAACTCATAGTGTCCGTAATGCATTCGAAAGCTATCTTTGGAATATCTGCTCCCTTACTTTCAGCTGATGATACCCGATCTGAGATCTATTTTGGAAAACCAACTTGCACCTTGCAACTGATCAAACAATCACTATTCTGGGTAAAGGGTATCGATTCTTCACGGTCAGCTTATTCAATTCTCTGTAATCTCTACACACATCCTCATGCTACCATCCTTCTTCTTTACAAACAACACTAGAGCACCTCACGGAGATATGCTGGGCCTAATGAATCCCTTATCAAGAAGTTCTTGCAGTTATGACATGAGCTCTTTCATCTCGGCGGGGCTAGACGATATGGTGCTTTGGCAATGGGTTGGGCTCCTGGCAGTAGATTCAATTGAAATTCTATCTATCTATCAGGTGGACTCCTGACAGATCTTCCGGGAATACATCAGGAAAGTCATGCACCATCGGTACATCTGACCCTGGCATTTTGCAGACGTTATCGCCGTAAATTGTAACTGGACTACCATCGGGAGCCGTTAATCGATTATCTTTTGCTGGCATATTATGTTGGCATCATAAGTAGCTAACCAGTCCATTCTCAGTACAACATTAAAATCTCCTAAGGTCATGGCAAACATCGCGCAAGAAAACAGTGACCTCCTAGTATTATACGACAATCATCTAACACACCCTAGCTATTCTAATGGATTTAGCATCAGGCGTTTCTACTTCAAAAGCGTCATCTATTTCCCTAGTTTGAATACCTAGGGTAGTACGAAAAGATGCAGATACAAAAGCTCCTACTAGCACCACTATCAAATAATATAGAGGCACAAACATCATTGACAAGAAACATACCTGACACCACATCTGGGTCCTTCCTTGCCTCTTTCTTATACATGGTGAAAGCCCTTTTCTTGGCCTTGGGCTTTCTATCATCCCCCTTGTCATCCTTCCCGCTTGTTCCCGAGCTCCCAGCTTAGCTTTCTTGCAATCCCAGCATAGTGCCCCGACTCGTTACAGTTGAGCACTTTTAATTCTGGGCACTCTCTTGCTATGTGACCAGTTTTCCCACACCTATAGCATCTATAGCTTCCCATTCGACATTCTCCCAGATGCCTCCTTCCACACTTCCCACAGTCCTTGATTTCATCACCATCCCCTTCACAATCCTCTGCTTTGCATCCACCCTTTATTTCTTGTTCCCGAGTTGATAATTAACCATTTCCGTACCTCTTCCCATTGCTGTTCCAAACCTTCCTTGGTTCACCCCTGCTACCGACCTCCGATGATCATACAACCTTCCACTGAGATCCACTCCACTGCCGACCTAAAAGTACCAGTCGGGCAGTAACCATGTGCCCTAGGATGTCAAAGGCAACCCTTGTATGTACCTTTAATCCTTTTGATTTAGGAGTCACCAAGTCAGGCACCAGACGTGCCATTTCATTGAATTTTGAGGTGTATTCCTGGTGTATCATGTGCCAGCTTCCAAGCTCACAAATTTCTTGTTCAATTTTATCAAGTTCCCTTCCGGGCAGTACTCCTCTATCACCAATCTCCTTATTTCAGGCCAC